>ML788072.1:269905-308997 GCA_009831015.1 Picea engelmannii
ATAAAAGCCAAATGAGAAGGAAGAACAAAGGGGGAATAGAAAGAGAAAACAATACTAAGGTTTGCTCATTTGTTTTCATGAGATAGTTCAGTTTTCATTCATTCTTCAGTTCATTAAAGGCTCAATTCTCTTTTTGACAACAAGGTCCTATTGTAGACAACAAGGTTCAAAGTTGAACGACATTATTCAGATTCTTGTTTCAGAGGTGTTGATCTATCTTTGATAGTTTGTGTATACTTGTCTATTTATGGATTAAATTTCATAACTGATAAAGGATATTGTGCAAAGTCAAGTTGGTAGCAGTCTGTGGCAAGTTGATCCAGATTTTAAGGTTTAGTTTTTACTTCTTTTCAGAGTCCTTTTGTATGGTTTTCATTAGGGATATCTAAATTTGAATTTGGTCCATGCCCTCACAGGGATTTTGTAAAGAGGAAGATACTTAGTTTTATTGGAATGAAATAAAGAGATTTCTATTCTGTCTCATTTATGTGTATCTGTGACTTGGTTACTTTTGCTTTTGATCTCTACATTTTCTTTCTGTAATAGGTATTTTTTTATATAGAAAACTATATAAAATTTTCATATTTTGCAACAATCTTTTCATTTAAAAAAATCAGCCTAAGCCCTTGTAATTAATACTTGTGGATTGGGAAATACTTTTTGAGGCTATAAACATAGGGTGATATTCTCAACTATCTTTCCTTAGCCATGAAGGAATCGAAAATGCTCGAGTACGATGAATTAAAATCATATCTTTTCCTTAACATTTATTTTGGCAACCATACTGGGGAGATCTTCCATATCTCTCTGGTTTATTGTATGCTTGATTATATTTATATTTATGCTTTTGATTCTTTGACTATTTTCTTTTCTTCATGACAATACCTACTACAAGGTAGTCCAATATTGAGCATGGTCTTAAAGACCATACCAACATTGCTTTAACCTTATTCAATACCATTTTAGAAACCACTAATACCCGGGTTGAGCTTGAACGCTTGTGGGTAGTGGTTGAGCAGGATATAAGTGTCCGAGAACACTGGAAAGCCATGCAAAGATAGCCTAGGAATCATCCATAACTTTCTTTTCCTAAAGTTTTGATCTTCTTTTCATGTCCTTAAACCCACGCATCTCTAGGAGAAGAAGAGGTTTATCACTTGAGATCAACCCTATTGTTGAAATAGGAAGAAGAAACGTTGTTTTTTCAACCCAACAAGGTACTTTAAGGAGAACTTTGTTTGATTCATCCAGTTCGTCTTTCTCTCCCTTACCTATCGTTCACAAGATGGAATCTAGTGGTGGATCTGGTGGCACCAGAGGTGCTTCTTCATCTCAACCTTCATCCTCGTCAGTGATTGGTAGCTTGTATAGTCATCAAGTCCCTGTCCAATCTACCACCAATCCCACCAAGGTCATAAAGAAGTATGGTCTCTTTCAATTTGAAGAAGCTGATACTACTACTTTGTGGCATGTTTCCTCTCCTCTGAACCTAGCACCTACTACTCGTCCACTTCCAAAATTCAAAGAGCATCTCCTTGGGTTTTCGGGAATTAACACGGTCACTACAAATGAACACATGGTAGAATTTTATAATGCTTGTCACAACATAGGATCCAATGACAATGACACTTGTATGCACTTATTTTTAATTCCCTTGAAGGGAAAGCAACGAACGATTTCTTTGATCTTCCTCCCAAGATTCTTTCCACTTGGGAGGAGTTGGTTTGTTGGTTCAAATCTACTTATGGAAGTCTAATATCCCAACCGAGCAATTACGAGAGTATAATAACATTTCTTATAAAGACGATGAGACTATTAAGTATTTCAACTTACATTTCACCAAGTTATATAACCAAATTCCCAAACTTATTCGCCCTCAGAACAAAGCCTCTTTTATGCATTAATATAATGCTCTACCTTCCCTCTACCATCATAGGATTGAAGAAAAATCTATCGACAATCTTGGTTCCGCTCTGCATACTTGTCTAGAGTATGCAGAACAACTTGAAAGAACAGGTCTTCCCAAGGGAGAATTAGTTAAACAAACGAACATGTCCACCCTCTTACAACTTATACAAGACATGAATAACCGAATGATAGCGTATGAGTGAAAGGGAAATGTTCGTTCACTTACCCTGGGCCCTCATCTTCTTCTTCACCACCCTTTAGGAATTTTAATGAAAACAACTTTCAGCCTAAAGCCATCATGCCTTGCAGTTGGAGTAACTTTTGCAAGGAACACCACGAGGAAAGTACTTGTAAGGTAAAGAAGAGTGCCATAGATAAAATATTTGGTAAAAGGCTTGAAAATACTATTGTTGTTCTAGATTTTCCAGAACTAGAGGATGTCATGATCATAAATACTATGAATAAATCCTATGCTTCGAAAGGAAAATATGACCCCCCTCGCAATTCTTTTATCCCAAGCTCATCTTCACCAGCTGCTACTATACAGGTTACTAAAACTCCTGACAGTCAAGGAACTCCCTCCCCTCTTCCCTCTTCCCTCTTACAAATACATCATTCTCAACCAATTGGATAATATTAAGATGATGCTACCCTCCTGGACATGGTTGTTGTCCCTGAGCAACAAAAGCATCTGAAAAATTTCATGGAAGGAAAAGATTCCATCGTAGCTAACCTATCTGAAGAGGTAGATGAAGAGGACTCAACTATAAATAAAGTAGGTGTACATAATTTTAGACACCCTGTAAAAAATCCTCCATTTTTTTTCCCTGTAAAGATTATGGACAAAATAGCCGTTTGTTGTTTGATTGACGGCAGTTCGGGCCCAAGCGTAATGTTGAAAATTATTATGGAAGAGCTAGTCTTGTCTTGTACAAATGAAAATTCCATAAGCATGCTCTCGTATAATAGTTTACAACAATAGACCATAGGTGAAATCAAGGACGTGACCTTGGTTTTGTGAGCACATCTTGAAATAAGGAAAACCCTTAATATTCATGTAATTGACATGCCAGTGAGTAATTATTCAATCATCTTAGGAAGAGACTGGCAAGCCTTGAAAAATGGATACCTCTCACTCGACGAGACACACTTATCCATTCCTCGAAATGGGAAGAACATCATAGTCCTAAGGGAGGGAATAATTTCACCTTATATAGAAAGCATACCACAACCTAATGTAAATTATATCGAGGAGGAACTAGGAGTGTAATCCATCTTTACCGATGAGGACAACACTAACTTGGAACAAATAGACCTAGAGGATGGGATGTGGCATATGCACTTTGATGGTTCATGATCCAATGAAGGAAATGGAGTTGGAATTATCTTATACTCTACCGTGGGTAAAATTCACAACTTTTCCTATAGGTTATAGTTTGCTTGTACAAACAATGTCACTGAATTTGAAGTGTTATTGCTAGGCATTGAAAATGCCTATAATTTATGTTGTGGTCACCTTACAGTTTTTGGGGATTCTAAACTTATTGTAAACCTTGTAAATCAGATATATTCTCCTAGAAACAATTTAATGAAGCGCGACACCCAAAATTTTTGGGTGCTTATCTCGAATTTTATATCTTTCAACATCACTCATGTTAAAAGGGAATTGAACTCAATGGGCTGACAGGTTAGCTGTTTTTTCAGCCTCTCCTACTCGACAACTTATGCCACAAAGACTTGATTGCACCTTTCAATCTTTGTATCGTCCTCATATCCCTGACTATGTAGAGTCATGGCAGGTGTTCCCTAGTGATGAGAGAATCTATGCTTTCATACAAAATGAACCTTATAAGCCTAAGGATATTATATCAATGGAAGATAACAAAATTCTGAAGGGCTTGAATCCTCTAGAAAGTTCATTTTCATTGAGTGATGTAGGCAACAAAGAAAAACATAAATAAGAGGATTCGAAAAGGAAAGTGGCTGAAACCATTTCCTTGAACATTGGGATACTCAGCTGCCCAAAGAATGTTAAGATAGGTGCCCAATGTTCTAATGAAAAAAAATTGAAGTTCACTGATTTACTTCATGGATTTCAAGATGATTTTGCTTGGTCTTATGAGGATATTCATGGTTTTGATCCTACTCTTATACAACATGCCATTCCTATCAAGGAAGGCATAAAACTGGTTAGGAAAAAACAAAGACCCATTAACCCTACACTGGAAGCAACTATTCAGAAGGAGTTGGAAAAACTCTTGAAAGATGGGATTATTTTCCTTGTTAAGTATTCTGAGTGGGTTTCCAATTTCGTTCCCGTTCGGAAAATGATTGCTCAGATCAGATTATGTGTTGATTTTCATGCATTGAATATAGCTAGCATAAAATACCATTTTCCTCTTCCTAATATGGAAATGATTTTGCAACAAGTTGCAGGTTCACAAATGATGTCCTTACTTGACGGCTTTTCTGGTTACAATCAGATCAAGGTAAAAAGGACATATAAATATAAAACCACTTTTATTACACATTGGGGCACTTTCACTTATGAACGTATGCCTTTTGGTTTATATAATGCAGGTGCCACTTTCAAAAGAGCTATGCAAATAAATTTTGACGATTTGATTTGAAAAATCATTCAGATTTATCTTGATGACTTAACTGTGTATTCAAAAAAATGATCAAATCATTTTGGTCATCTTAGAAAGGTTCTCATGCGATGCAGGAAATTCAACATTTCTTTAAATCCTTCTAAGCCTATCTTCGGAGTTACCAAGGGAAATCTCCTTGGGCACATTGTCTCTGATCCAAGAATAAGCATAGATCCCGAAAGGATTGCTTCTATCCTAAATCTTCCTGCTCCTACTTCCAAAAAGGAGGTTCAAGCCTTTATGGGTATTAATAACTTTGTTCGTAGGTTTGTTCCAGATTTTGCTGTAATGGTCAAACCAATTCACAATATCCTTAAGCAATATCGCTCCTTTTCTTGGACTGATGACATCAAAAATTCTTTTGTAAGGATCAAGAAGGCAATCAATTTTGCACCGGTTTTGGCGAAGCTGGATTTTGAGAAAGAATTTATTATATATACTAATGCCATAGAGGAAGCAGTTTCTACTATCCTCATGCAATGTGATGACCAAGTTAACGAGAAACCAATAGCTTACATGAGTCAAAGCTTGTCAGATGATGAATTTAAATATTATTATATTGAAAAGCATGCTTTCGCTCTTGTTATAGCTGTTGAATTTTTTTTCCACTTTATCTCAGGTAAGCACACGCTAGTAAAAGTCCCTTTACCTGCTGTCAAGTTTTTTCTCTCACAGACTTATCTTTTAGGGTAGCTTGCACATTAGATTTCCAATATCCAGGAGCATGATTTAACTATCATGACTTCTAAAACCATTAAGGGACGTGACTTAGCCCTTCACTTAGCTCAGCATGCATAAGAAAGTGAAGAAATTGATGAACATGATAGCTCTCTGTCAGCACTATTTTATATTGACAGTCAAATCCTTCCTGTAAATGAACTTCCCTAGTATAAGGATCTGGTATATTACATGGAAAATCAAAGATGTACAGATAACTTAGATACTCATCAAAGAAGAAGGCTCCTTCTTGAATCTTCCAGACATGTCATTTTTGGAAACTTCTTGTTTAGGAGATCTGTAGATGGTATGTTACTTCGATGTAGGAGTAATGAGGAAGCAAAAAAATTCTTACAAGAGACTCATGGATCTTCAGATTCTATTATTCATGTAGGAGGTCACTTTTCTACTAAAACTATTGATTTTAAAATTATCAGTAAAGGGTACTATTGGCCTTCAATTTTTCGTGATTCTTATAATTTTTCAAGATATTGTGACAAGTACCAGAAGTTCGCTGGGAAATAACGTCTTTCTGCTATGCCTTTACAACTTGTCCTCCCTGAATTTCCTTTTTAAAAATGGGGTCTGGACTTTATTGGTCCTATTAATCCTCCATCTTCAGCAGGGCAAGTTTTTATCTTGGCAACCACATACTATTTTACGAAATGGACTAGAGTTGTCCCACTTAAGCATTCACAGGATGAGCAGGTGATTTCTTTCCTTGAGACTAATATTTTTTTCCATATTTGGTCTTCCTTTGGGAATTATTATAGACAACAGTCTCACTTTTATTTTTGCTAAGATGACTCAGTTTCTAGCTAAATTGGGGGTTAAACATTTTACCTCATCAGCTTATTATCCCCAAGGAAATGGGCAAGCTGAGTCTACTAATAAGAATCTGGTTAGAATTATCAAGAGGCTCATTGAAGATAAGCCTCATCAATGACACACTTTCCTCATTTATGCCCTTTGGGCAGATCGCACTACCACCAAGGTGAACACTCCTTTCCAACTTATTTATGGTCAAGAAGCCATTCTTCCTACCGAGCTGGAACTTTATTCTCTAAGGCTGATGCTACAGGTTGAAGAATTAAATTCTTCCAATATCTCTCAAAGAATGAATGCACTCTTGGATTTATAAGAACAAAGGACGTTTGCCTTAGATAACATAAAGAAGAGACAACAAACTGTTAAAATATATTTCAATAAAAGTGCCAAAGCTGTCAAATTTAAAGTCAATGAGAAGGTATTACTGTGGGATTCAGCTCATGCTGATAGATGAAGGCATTCAAAGTTCCAAAAGTTATGGCTGGGCCCTTTTAAGATCGTTTTTTTTTTTCTGGGCACAAATTCCTATATCCTAAAGGACTTGGAAGAGCAATTGTTTTCCTATAGCACCAACGATTCCCACTTAAAACACTATGTGGAACCAAATTGAAAGTTTAAATGATGTATGGAATGTGTTATGTATTATAGTTTTGTTTTTACTTTGCTGTTATTTCTTTCTGTTGTTTATTTCTTTATTTGACTTCTTTTCTTGTCATAAATAAGATTGTTGGATCAGTTTTTCCACAGCGACGCTATTTTGCAAGTATTGTTAATCAATAACAACCAGGTTACACAACTTTCATGATGTCCCCCCTTGAATACATCATTGAAATTGTTATCTTCTCCAATTGTTGTTAGATTAGATAGTTGGTTTTATCCCTATTTCTGCTTTCCTTTTCTTCCCTCTGCTCCAAGATTCAAAAGAGCACACCAATTTTTTTTCTCCTTAAAGTAAAGAATGTTTTCACTATGATTAATCAAATGATTATGCATAAAAGGATAAACCCCCCTCATACTTAACACTTTCCATGAGTTATTCCCACAATACCAAATCATTTTTTCCCTTAAACCACTCACTTCCCCCTATTGCATAATCATTCTGATGTCTATTTCCTTGATCCAATGTTCACCTGGTCTGTGAAACCAGACAATTTGATCTATTAATCTGTTGGAAATATATTTCCCTGTGGAGTCGCCAGTTTGTTGACGCTTAAAATCGCAACGATGGATACTGCTCGCAAATGATTGCCAAGATCTATTATTTATTTATAATAATAATTAACTAGTAGGTGGGACCCCCTTGTAGACTAGTGGCGCTATGATGGATGTGTTACCCTTATAGGTTTTCTACTGCTATAATGATGCCCACGCAATCTTTTGCAGTTGATGATTCAAGTCATGTTTTCATTCGTTATGACAACATGGTTGGTTGATGTGTTATTTCTAGATGATGTTGATGGTCACTCATAATACATGGCAGTATTATGGATAAAAGGATCATTTGTTTTACATGTGTTATGTTATGCATTAAACATTGATTAATGATCTTATACATGATTTTATGAAAAAGGATAATAAGATGATATGGAATCTTGAACAAAAATAAAAGAAAAAAATCTATGAATAAGTCATAAGGTTATTGCAATGGTGACAAATGAAGGGTGATGGACCTAACTTCTAGTCTATGTGCTTTGGTTAAAGGGTTATATGTGAAGCATATATGGTAAATTTATACATATGGTTGTTGTTAATTTTTTTATATGATTGGGGGTGGCACACTATGCAATAGATGTATCATCAGATATAGCAATGGATATGTGTTTGAATTAATGGTTGATGTTATGGTAATGGGATGACTTGTATGTTGAATTGAATAGGGATGGGGGAGGAATTGATGTGAATTTACTTCACATCACTCAAATGACTCTCGACCCCATCACCCTAGCCATAATTACATTTGGATTTTTCGGCTCTGGTGGTTGTGGAGGCTCCATGATTTCTGGTTTTGAAAGGAAAATATAGGCCAACTCTTCCCTCAAGCGATTTTTCTAGGTACGTATCCTTTACTTTCCATCCATGATGGTCCCTCTGTGTTATGAATCAATTTTTTGGCTCAACATTGCATCAGGTCTGTGTTTTTCTTAAGTTTTGACTGTGTATCAGTGTTTTCCTTATGGTTTCTTCTATGAATACTCTGGAATGTTAACGTTTTAAAAGAAAGGAATGGATTTTATTTCTTTTTGAAGCCTATGCATTGGTTATTGGTTTAAAACATGCCAGTCATCTTGGGGTTTTATTTTAGTTCTCTATGGAAAATTATGACAATGGTGTAACAAGCTCTGAGTTTTTATTGCGCAAGTTTTTACCACCAGTCTAGGTATTAGTTGTTGTCACTCCTTTCCTCTAGGTGTTGATTATGTTTCCTTCTTCTAGTTTGCAATGAAGACTATTAAGAGTTGCACTGTTCTTGCTTTGTTTGCCGAGCCCCAAGCTATTGTTTTTTATGGAATTTACTTCACTGTCACTATTGCAAAAAATGTTGCATAGTCAAATCTTTGTATCTCCCATAACTTTGAATGGAAGCCTATATATGTGTTGGGTGGCCACGAGTTGTGCTTGGGAATTCTTTCCACAATGTTTATAAGAATTCTCCCCTCTCGTTATCCATTAGAGGTGGATGAGTTTTATGTTTAGTTTTCCTCACTGTCAAGATTTTGAGTTAAAGGTTATGTGTCCTATGGTGTTTTTAAAAGAGCATGGGCTCTCTTTGTTTTCGAAGATTCTTTATGGATTAATCCAACTCTTGTTACCTCTCTACAATAAACTTTTTAAAAGAAGCATGAGATATCTCTGACTTCAAAGATCATCTCTTGATCGAGCCTCTGTTATTACCTCTCTGTGATAAATTTGTTTGAAAAAGAAAGGGCCATGGGTTATCTGCATCCCCAAGCACTTTCCATTTGGTCGATTTATTGTTATTCCCTCCATTTTCGTGTTAAACTCTAGCACGATCACGGTGCCATCAAATTTTAAAAGTCCCCTGTGTGTGCCTGGTTTGTTGAGCACGACCAAGTTTTGGTCTATCGAGCGCAAATTGGTTCTGTTTCTATTGAGCACAACTTGTTCTGCCGATATTGACGTGTTTATGTTTCTCCTTGGGCACTTTTGGGCTCTGTCAATTGTTGGGTAATTCTTTTAAAGGAAGTCTGTACATGTTCGATTTTCAAAAAACTCAGGCTCATAGTTGCATGATATTGGTTAAATTCTATTGGCAAATCAAGATTTGTGTCGATTATATTGTTGAAGACATGTGTGTGATTGAATCAAAGCTCAATTATTAGTTTTAATGCAGTGAATTATGTCAAACAATGATGGAAAGTCAACTATTGGTGGTTAATACTGGGTATATTATTATTTGATTTCAAGGAATGAATATTGGATATGGATGTTTGAAATCACTGTACATATTATAATTTGTTTTAAAAAGAAAAAGGGTTAGCGTTGGAGCATGGAATACTATGGTTCAAAGGGTTATAATGTTATTATGAAATTGACAATGATGTGATTATGATATTGCATAGGTATTGTATAAGATGCGAAGATTGACATAATTGAATAATTCTGGGCAATTGAATTGCCTTTTTATTGAAGTTAGCAATTATTTTGTTTGTAAATAAGGGACAATTAAATGATTTTGGTTTTAAAGTGGATGCTTATTAGATTGTGGTATGAACAGAGTTATGTTTGTTGTTTGATTTAATTTATTTTTTATGAACAATATCTGTATTTTTGCCTCTCATACTATCACTTTTTCGCTCATTATAACGCCCTCACAATCCCATTTTCATTTTTACACGCCCAATTCTATAAATTAAATTAAACACTCTGTATGGCAGCAGTAAAGATATGAAATAGAAATAGGTAGCAACTGATATATTTTGGTATTGATTGCACAATTAGTTATTTAATGAATTGTTGAGCAGTACTCATGTTCTTACTCCCTATCATGCTACCACTTTTTCACTCATTACAATCCCTCCAAATATCCCATGAACCCTTTTTCACCCCCTTCTCACTTGACGATTATTAAATAATTTGTTATGGATTGAATTTCATGGGTCTTATGTCAATTTATGAGCCAAACTTTGTTTCACATAAATATAATATCATGTATGGTCTATTAAGGGCTAGTTGCTAATGAATTGATGCATACAGGATGAGTTTCTTTAGCAGAGGTAGTCATGGTAGAAAAAATAAGGGAAGAGGTAACTAGAACAGAGGGCCTAGAAGGCCCAGATTCTCAATTCATTTTGATTTCAACTATCAAGAGTTGAACCAACTATTTCAAGCTAGGTTCTTCAATTGGATTGGGCAAGGGATAGTTCAACCCCAACCAGATAGGCCTCCCTTATAGCCTCAAAATATCCCTAGTATTCCTGTGCCTCCTCATGTATCTATGCAACCAAAAGTTCCCAAAAATGATGGATGGTAGGAGATTGTCCATTCGACAGTCTCCCACCATCGTGGCTGGCCCAACTTGTCATTGGCTCCTCCTCCTCCACATGTAAATTCAAATGCTCAAATTTCCTCTGTACATTCACTTGTTCAGTCCTCTCATGCTAGCAAACGAATTAAAATCGAGCCCCCCCATATGCAAGAAAAAGGTAAAGTTGTTGCTTGCCCCTCATCTCCTTGAAATGACTCATCAAAATTAATGTCCTCCCATATGCACCTGAGGGATGATTGTTCCCATGTTATTAGTGAGATTAAATCTCAAGGTTCGAATCAACTTAAGGCTAATTCTTGGAAGTCCAAAGGGGATAACAATGACAAAATAATGATTTCCTCTCAAAGTGGAAAATATGGATTTTAATTTATGTGTTTATGGTTGATTTGTTGAAGACAATGGACTGCAGAAAGTTTTGGACAACAAACTATTTTTTGGCTAATGTGAATATTACATGTTTTGGATATGATTTGAATTATTTTTTATATTTAATATTCAAATTTTGGAAATATTTATGGGAGCTACAAGGAGGCATGTGTTTAAATGGTTATCTAATTGTGTTTATTTTTGTAAAGAATAAAAAGGGAGTCACAAGGGGTCCCACCTACTTAGTTATTATTAAATAAAGACCCTTCACTATTATTATTATTATTACTTCCCTAAACTAAAATTAGTTAAGTTTAATTAACTTAACTAAAGGAATTAGTTGAACTACTTCAATTGATATGGAATGCATAAAAGCCAAATGAGAAGGAAGAACAAAGGGGGAATAGAAGGAGAAAAAAATACTAAGGTTTGCACATTTGTTTTCATGATATAATTAAGTTTTCATTCATTATTCAGTTCATTAAAGGCCTAATTCTCTTTTTGACAGCAGGTTCCTATTATAGACAACAAGGTTCAAAGCTGAACCATATCATTCAGAAGCTTATTTCAGAGGTGTTGATCTATCTTCGATAGTGTGTGTACACTTTTCTGTTTATGGATTAAATTTCATAATTGATAAAGGATATTGTGCAGAGTCAAGTTGGAAACAATCTATGGAAAGTTGATCCAGATTTTAAAGTTCAATTTTTACTTCTTTTCAGAGTCCTTTTGTATGGTTTTCATCGGGGATATCTAAATTTGACTTTGGTCCATGCCCTCACAAGTATTTTGTAAGAGAAATATACTTTGATTTCTTGGAATGAAATAAAGTGATTGCTATTCTGCCTCATTTGTGTGTATCTGTGACTTGGTTACTTTTGCTTTTGATCTCCACATTTACTTTCTGTAATCTGTATTTTTTTATAGAAAATTATATAAAAAAATTATATTTTGCAACAATCTTTTTATTTAAAAAAATCATCCTAAGCCCTTGTAATTAATACTTGTGGATTGAGAAATAATTTTTGAGGCTATAAACATAGGGTGATATTCCCGACTATCTTTCCTTAGCTAGGCAAGATTAAAAAATGCTTGAGTAAGATAAATCCTATTTTTTCCTCAACACAAACCAAGGCTCATAATTATGGAATGCCAAAATTTGTTGAGAAGGGCAAAGAAGCATCCAACCCACTGCCTCCTCTTCAAATTGAGAAGACTATGGGAGAAACTATGATTCACATCCCAAAAGGTGTGTTCAAAAAGGCTTCTCACAACCCGAATGCAAGGGCTACTCAGAATTACTTCGTCGTGGAGGATCTGGCACAAACTCCTTGTGCAATGTCTACTATGGAAGTTTTCCATAGTTTCCCCTCACAAAGGAAATCATTGTTGTCTTCCTTGGGAGTGACCAAGACTACTAAATCATGAATGATTTTTTTTTACCCTACATATTATAAACCTCATCTTCCTCACCATCTCACTTTTCAGATAGTAGTGGTGCATGCCATGAAATCGTTGACACATAACATTTTCTGTATGGTGGTTGATGAAGGTGCCTCAACTTGCATGATGTCGTTGGCATGTTGGAAGGCCATTGGAAAAACTAAGTTGTCTCTGTTGCCCACATTGCTTACCGCGTTTGACGATCAATATTTCAGACCACATGACATAATTCCCTCCTTCCTCATGCAATTGGAGGGAAAAATTGTGTGCATCGAAGTAGAAGTAGTCGATGCGCCTCTTGACTACAATATTTTGTTAGGGAAGAGTTGGACCTACGCTATGACAACAGTTGTATCCATTGTTTTTCAGGTCTTATGTTTTCCTCACGAAGGTCGGATCATAACCGTTGATCAGTTATCCTTCTATTGTCTTGACCCTTCATTGGGGGCATCCATAGTCCTGATGATTGACGACTCACATCTAGGTACTATCAACTTAGGTTCTAGATTGTTTCCATATTTAATGGGGACTTTTTATTATCCGTCTCCTACTAATGATGTCAAGTTTATTTTGGTTGTTCCCGACCAGTCGAAGGCTGCGATATTTCAAGTCACGTCTTTTAGAACGAGTTACTTTAACGACCCATGGATTTTACCTTCCCCATCGGCTTCGATGGAAGGGATAGGGAACCCTATAATGGAAATTCCCTTATCCGATGTTGAGGTTACCTATAGTACTGTCCAACAAACCTCAAACAACCCTGATCTGACTCCCCCACAGAATCTAGTTCTCGTTCTCGAGCCTATTTGGGCTCAAGAATCTCCAGCCACTTACGATCCTTTGGATTTGGTATTTCCCTCTGACGAGGTGATTTTGGAAGCAATGACTAGGCCAGACAGACCTTGGGACGATCTTCACCACAAATCTTATTTCTTACTCGAGTTGAAGAGAATAGAGGCAGGAGAGTTCATCACGACCATGAATGGAGATGCCCCTTGTCCTGTTAACCTTCTGGCCATGCACAAAATACATGCCGAGGGAAACATGGAAAGTATAGTTGAAACAATTCCTACTGACATCTCTAGAACCCCTGACGTCGTGGAAAATGTCTTTGTCAGAGCAGATTGTTCCCTTGAAGAAATTCAGATCTACACTGAATTATTTAAAGAGTTTTGCGACGTCTTTGCCTGGTATTATGAGGATATTCCAGGCATTGAACCACATATCATTGAACATGAGATCACAACTTACCTCGATGTTAAGCCTGTCCGACGGAAGCTTGACCTAGTTAATCCTCGCAAGGTAATGACGATCAAGGTTGAGGTAGAGAAACTCATCAAGGCTGGTTTCATCTATCTTGTGCAATTGATGGAATGGGTGTCAAACCTTGTTCCTATCAACAAAAATCAAGGTACAATCCATGTGTGTATGGAATTTCATGACCTGAACAAAGTGTTCCCAAAAGATAATTTTGCAACCCCATTCATTGACTAGATTGTTGATGAATGTGCGGGTTGTGAGCTCTTTTATTTTATGGACGGTTTTTCTGGGTACAACCATATTCATATCAATATCGAGGACCAACATAAAAAAACATTAATTTGTCCTTGGGGTACATTCACATATAGAAAAATGCCTTTTAGCCTTAAAAATGATGGAGCCACTTTTCAGCGGGCCATGGTGTTTGTTTTCCATGACCTCAAACACATAGTCAAGGCATATATTGATGATCTGACATGACATTCTCGTAAGAGATCCGATCATCCTTCCCATTTATGAATTATATTTGAGAGGTATCGCTACTATCAGATTCTCCTGAATCCAAATAAGTGTATTTTTTGCATGACATTGGGACTCTTGTTAGGTTTTATCATGTCAACTAAAGGGATCATGGTCAATCCTCTGAAGGTTGAGGCAATAGTTCAATTTCCTCCCACGCACACAATACCACAACTTCAAAGTATACAGGGGAAAGCCAACTTTATTCAATGTTTTTTTCCAACTATGTCAATATTACTAAAGGGTTTATGCGTCTTTTGAAAAAAGGGGTCCCATTTTGTTGGGATGAAGTGGCTCAATGCTCTTTCGAAGTGTTGAAACGTGCTCTGACATTTTCCCCTCTGCTCAGTCCTCCAGATTATGGCAAGGATTTCTTATTGTATTTGGATGTCGTAGAGTCTATTATTGGCATGATCTTGGTCCAAGAGGATGACACACTCGAAGATCATGTTATCTACTATCTTAGTTGAGGCTTGGTAGGACCGGAACTCAATTACACACATGTTGAGAAACTTTTTTTGGTAGTTGTTCATGCTGTCCAATGGTTACGTCATTATATATTACTTCACAAGACCATTGTCGTAGTTATCGTGAACCATTTTCAATATGTGTTAACACGACAGGTCATCGGCAGGAAAATCAGTCGATGGATAGTCATCCTGCAAGACTTTGACTTGGATTTTGTTTCAGAAAAGTCTAAAAAGTATTTGGTATTTGCTGAACTAATCTCAAATCTTCCAGTCGAGAGTGGTAATAATTTTCCTGAAGAGTCATTGATTAATGGGCATCTTTTCCTTATTTCATCTTCAGACCCTTGGTATGGAGATATACTTGTGTGTCTTCAGAATTTGAAGTGCCCATCTGCTACTTCTCACGATGAGCATTGACGAATACGCCATAAAGCATGGAACTATATTATCCTTGATAATAATTTATATCATCTAGAAGTGTATTTCATTCTTCGTCGATGTCTCACTCACAAAGTGGCAGTACTTGTGTTAAATTACTGCCACACAGGAGCATGTGGCGGTCACCTATCTGGGTTGGCAAAAACCCAAAAGATTTTTCGCGATGGATACTTTTGGCCCTCATTGATCAAAGATTGAATAGAGGCGGTCAAGAAGTGTCACCCATGCCATATCTTCTCTCAGAAGATGTGGGCACACCCAACTCCCATGTTCCCAGTTATTGTTGTTGGTCCCTTCACCAAGTGGAGGATTGATTTCACTACATACCACCCAGTTTTAGCTAGGGGGCATCGCTACATCATCATAGCAATAGACTACTTTACTAAGTGGGTCAAAGCTATGTTGACATTCAACAATGACAGGGAAACGACTACACTTTTTGTTTTTAACCAGATTGTAGCCAGGTTCAGAATTCCGAAGGAGATTGTCACAGTTCATGGCAGTCACTTCCAGAACAAGATGATGTACGAGTTAACATCAAAACTAGGGTTTAATCGGGAACATTCATCACCTTAATACCCATAGGTGAATGGTCAAGTGGAGGCTATTAATAAGTCTCTCAAGACTATTCTTCAACAAACAATCAATTCATCCAAGTCAAATTGGCATTTGATGTTGTACTCGACACTTTGGGATTATCGAACCTCAGTTAATACTGCTACCGAGTTTTCTCCTTTCCAACTTGTTTACAGGCTAGAGGCACTCTTTCCTATAGAATGCCAAATCCCTTCTCTTAAGTTGGCAGTGGAACTACTACCTGACACTACACCACTTGTGGAGCATATTTTATATCTCGAGCAACGTCGAGATGCAACCTTTTCCAATGAGGCTCAAAACCAATGTGTCAAGTGTCAATATGATCGGTTTGTCCACCCTCAGATTTTCTCCGAAGGTGATCTTGTCCGGGTCTATGACCAAGATAAATATCCCTTGGGGGAAGACAAGTTCAAACCCATGTGTTTCTGACCGTTCATTGTGAAGAAGGTTTTAGAAAAGGGTGCCTATCAGCTGATTGATTTCGAGGGTTCTACTTTATTGGAGCCTAGAAATGGGCTCTACCTTAAGAAGTATTATGCTTAGATCGATCGCTTGAGTGTGACTTCTTGTATATAATTTATAGTTTTACTTATACAGTCTTGTCTTTTTGTTTTATGGACGTGTAGTTTATTGTGTTTCTTTTCACTGTGGTAGATGTCAAGTGAATATGAGGTCTATGTCGGGTTTGAAGATGATGCTATCTGACACATTCAGAAGATTTTTTCCGCAACTTGGGTGATGTTTACACCTTTTGGTCAGTTGATGTCTTTTGGAGGTATTTGTCTGGGTGAAGCAACCAATAATGTTGCCAAGTACAATGTCATAATAGAATTACTATGTGATGCCTTGTCACATGGTATTTCTCACCTTCGGGTTTATCTCGATGCTCAACTAGTCATGTCTTAGTTAAATGGAGTTTATCGTGTCTACGATCCCACCCTTCACTGATGATTCCTTAGGGTACGTCTCTTAGAACGTTATTTTGATTATATTACTTATATTCATGTTCCTAAGAGATCTAATCAACTAACTGATACATTGGATAATCAAGTATTAGATTGGCATATTTCTCACACATAAAAGTAAAAGCACAAACATACACACATATGTAAATACATTTGTACAAAATAAATATCCATAAGGAAAAAATATGTATATATATAATAATGTGTCCAAAAAATAATGCCATGAGTACAAAAGTGGTCCATAAAGCCTCAAATAGAGCCGATATACATCACTGGGCTCAAGCCCACACTACATAAAAGAGTAAAAAAGGTTCCCTCAACATATATGTGGTCCAATACTAACTATGGCCTAGGCTTGTTGGCCCTAGTATAATTAACTACGACATTCGAAATATCTCAGAACAACTGAACCCAAGTCCTGGGTACCCCTACAACATGTGGTTGCATGACCAGGGGAAGATCCTTTATCTCTGCCATCGACACTGGACAATTAAGAGTTGACAGGTTCCTCTCTACTCATCACAGTACTTTATCAACCTCTATGACTGGTGGTCCTCATGTAACTACTGGTCCTTCGGCTACTGCTGGCCCGAAATCTACTTGAGGACGATGCCTGGTCCATGAGAAGTCAACTGATCACATTGGTCCCACATATTCATATGACAGATCATTGAGTTAGTACTTTGAAATTACAATAAAAAGGATAACATTTAAAAATTAAAAAAAAATTAAATAACTTTAAAATGTGTTTACCAATCTCTCCGTGCTCCTTTCCATGGGGAATGGGTATATTAGGATCCCTCAGGAAACTAATCCCTACATAAGGATAGTCCTTGATCATAGGAATCTGGCGAGCCCACTAGTCAAAAAATTTGTCGTCGAAGGCGTCCTGTACTCTCCCTGCACCCTGTCGAGGTAATAAATCTGCCCACCTGCATAATGCCACAAAGGAGGAAATATGACCTCATACTGTCTCCCTCAGTCTAAGGCTTGGCACTCTCTCTAAAAACAAAGAGAAAAGTACGGTACTGAACCCGAAGTTCTTGGTCATTCTTCTTCGACAATCAGTCAGTTTGTTTTTCATGTATGTGAGCATGGTAGTTTTCCAGTAAAAAATAGTGGCGTCTAGACACCGAGCTGCACAATGGATCTATGCACATGAATTCTAATCAAGTGCTACAGATCTCATGATCCTCCAAATCATGTATAGAACTATCTGAAGATTGAGGCTAGTGATCTTGTGAATTGGCACTTGAGATCCTACTTTCTCAGTGTCGACCTCACAATACATCCCAATATAATCCTCTATGTTATGCGGTCCTGGAGGAAAGGTCCTCAAGTTGATCGATTCTACCCTCCTAGAGAGGTCGATCAAGAAATAAATATCCCCTGTTGTCGGAGTCAGTGATTGGCCCTCTAGCATGAAAGCCTCTGCATCTGGATGCCAGTACTCTATCAAGTGGTTCAGTATCCTGGGTTGTTCCCTCATGAATGGAAACTAAAAAAATTTCCACATACCACACTACTTAAGCATGGGAACGACCCCTAGATCCTCCTCTACCAAGACATGTAGCTCTTCATGTCCCCTTTCTTGCTAATGAACATACATCACGTTGCAAAAAATTTGTGAGGTTAGCCCCTTATTTCATATTTTTTTAAAGATAAAAAGATGTAGATATGATGCCTTTAAGATAGTCGCGTATGTATGTGGGATAAGTGTTACTTTGCCCATGTACATATGCATGTTGGGCATGGACAACCTGCGTACACATAAACCCAACCCTTTTATAAGTGTGTGCACCCCCCAAACAATAAATTAAGCAACAAATAATGGATGAAAATGAAAGGAAAGGTCATTTGTACTTACTTGGTTCAGGTTTGAGGATCTTTCGTCCACCGTAGCTCCTTGAATTCATGTTTTGAAGAAGAGGGTTTTTTTAATTTTTGGTTATTTTCCAAATTACAATGGTAAAAATGAGTTGTCCACCTCTATTTATAGAATTTTTTGGCCCCTTTTCCCTAGTTTGGTCCTCTTTTTCCCTTTTCTTGCCTCCATGGGTACCTACTATTATTTTTGAAGAGATATGTGGGTCGTTCTAATGTACTTGTTCTTTTGGTTTGGTGATTTTATGAAATAGGTTACACTCATATCATCTTGTGGTAAAAGTTATTTTTCGACATTTGCATATAGGTTAGGTTCTCACCATCTTGCATTGTGCATATTTTTGACTTTTTCTCTTTGCCATATGATCGATCCCACCGAAGTGTGACACAAAACCTTCTATGCTGCTTTAGAAGTGTCATAATTAGGTGGTAGATCCTTCCTCTACATGGATGCCCTAGGTAGATCCTTTGCTGCATTTTGGAATCCATCCTGTGAGTTTTCTCCATAGGCTTGGGAGTCCTTTTAGTCCCGCCTATAAGTTTTAAACTCGTGAAGTAAAGCAATGCATATAGATTCTTAAGAAAAACAAAAATTAATCAATGGCTCATTCACATAGTACACATAGATTTATACTGGAAACCCTCAACTGGGAAAACCTTTCTTATATTCATTATATTGAATTTCACCAATCATTATACAATATATATACAATGTTTTTAGGTATTCCGTAGATACCAAAACCCTAATCCCTTAATCTAGGATTAATTTACAAAACCGCTAAAAATAGCAAAATCCGCTAAAAATACCAAAAAACCGCCCAAAATATTTTTTGGGGGCGCTACCTCAAACGCCGCGCGTAACTAGGGGGGGCATACCTGCCCCCCCTGGGACCCCCCTAGGAAAGAGCCCGTAGCACATGGCACAAACAAAACACTAGTACGAGGGATCGTCAGATGAAGTTGTCATATCTGACGCACCCACACACACACATGCAAAGAATATAACACATACCCAACACCGCCATGATTGTATATCGAAGCACCATTCTTCTTCATCTTTTCTGGCTCATACCTGAGGGACTCCCTATGAGCATGGTTTATTGTCTTTCAAGATATCTTAAAAATCGAAAGCAATATCTAACGAGAGGTTATTTATTATTTTCGTCCTGGTTTAGATTAATTAAGAAAATAATCCCCCCTGGACTCTTCTTTAAGCCCTTTTTAGATTGTTGAGCGATCTTGTTTCCCTTCACGCTCGTCAAACTAAAATTTGAAGGAACATATGGTCGGTGGTAGTTTACCCCTTTTTCGATCTAGATGGTTAATTCATGAATAAAGGTATTCCCTAGGAGCTTCGGTTCGCTAGGAGAGTATTCTGAGGCATAAGTTTAACCCTTTTTTGGGCCCGAGGGACTAAATTTTCAAAAAGGGCCATTCTCCTTGGTTTTTGTTTATCTCTTTTTCGGGCCTTCGAGATTATATACGAAAAAGGAACCCCCCAGAGTCCATAGTTAAGCTTGTTGATGATTAAAATTGCAACGATGAATTCCACCCGCAAAGGATTGCTAAAGAGATATTATTTAATTATGATAATAATATAATACTAGTAGGTGGGACCCCCTTGTATACTAGAGGATCAAGGATAGACATGTTATGCTCATATGTTGATGTTGTTATGATGTTGCATACACAATCCTACATTTTTTTGATGCAGTCTTGGTTTCCTTTGATGTGATAAATTGGTGGTCGAGGCATTATTGCTAAATGTTGTTGGTATTTACTTGCGATACATAACAATTCCATGGGTATGAGGATCATGTTAGTTACAAGTGATTTGTTATGTATGTTTTAACCTTGATTACTAATTCATACATTGATTACTTATCCATATATATCTATGCAAAAAAAATTCAATAGAATGGGAACTTACTTAAAACAAAAGGAGAAAACTATGGAAAAGTTCTAAAGCTATGGCAAAAGGATTATGTATAGACCTTTGTGACAATGACAGACCTGGCTATTATACTATGTGTTTGGTTAAAGGACTATGCAATTTTTATTAAAATCTTAATGGAGACACATATAACAATGTTGATATGCGATTATCGTATGGAGTTATTGAAAGAAGTTAACGTATAGGTATGATATATCTTGGGTGGTGCACTATGCAATTGATATGGTATAAAATCTTTACGATGGATATTGCATTGAATTATGCATTGGTTATAGTTTGATTTTAATGGTGGATGATATGTTAATGGGCTGGCTCGTACATGGAATTGAATAAGGCTAGGTAAGGAAGCGACGTGCATTTAATGCACGTCACTCCAAACCTCCCTTGAGCCCACCACCCTAGCATTGTTGCATTGTTGCTCTATTGGTTGTGAAAGCTCCACGTTTTCAAGATTGAAAGGGGAAAACTCGACTAGTTGTCATTGAAGCGATTTTATCACAGGTATTGTTCTAAGATTTCCATCCATGATGGACTCTCTATATTATGAATCAAATGGTGGCTCAAGAATGCACGGGTTCTGTGTTTTCTTGAGTTTTTTTACTGTGTGTAAATATTGTGTTATGGGTTCTCTTTGATTACTGCGAAATATTGGCATTTGCAAGTGAAGTAATGGGTGTGCATTGGTTATTTATTGGTCAAATTGTTTTTTATAATGGTTCTTTGTGAAATAATGGTGACAGTGGTGCAATGAAGCTCTGTCTTTTATGGTTGAAAGGTTTTAACCGCCAGGTTGTATTTGAGTGGTTATCAACTTGTTTCCCTCTCGGTCATTATCATAATCTTTATCCAGTTGCAGAGAAACTATTGATAGTTGGTGTCTTTCTTTTGTTTAAACCCCAAACTGTTGTCGATGGCCCGTTCCTTACTATCTTTTCGCTGAAAGATTTCCCAAATTCTAGTCTTGGTTGGCCTTGAATTTTAATACATGCATGTGTATGTATTGAGTGGATATGAATTGCGAAGAGTTTCCACACACCACTCCTCTCATCCTTGTTATAATGATGACTGTATGTGGCCTCACTGTCAATTGTTTTCGAAAGTTGTTCGACCTCCTGGGTGTTGGAAATAAACATTATTTCTCTGTGTTTTTCGAGTACCCATCACTGTTTAAATTAACTCTCTCTGCAAAAAAGTGTTAGTGACATCGGTGTGTGTCTGGATTGGTTAGATCGATTTGATTTATTTTCCACTTGGGCATTAACTTATGATTCTGTCAAGAGTTTGGAGTCATAAGTCAAAGGGCTATGTTTAAAAAAAAAAAGGAGTGTGGCTCACTGCTTTTTCATTTTCAAGATTATATTATGGCCTATGGTTGTTAATCGATGGTAAATGGATATAAGGATATGGAAGAACATTATCTCTCTATTTTTTTTAAAGATAAGAAGGTTTATGTTGCCTCTCTGCATTTAATATTTAAAAACATATCGACTTGGACTCTGACTTGCCTCTAACCTCCTCGGGCACCTTCTGGGATTTGTCATGTGTTGGGTTATCAGTTTAATGATTGTGTAAGTTTAAAGGCACGAGCTTCCCCCTCTTGGTTGAATATTTGTGTGTCCTCTCTATGATGAATTCGTTTGAACAAAGAAGAAATGAAATATGTGGTTCAGATAGCCGAGAGTTGTCCTTCTGTTCGTTTATGGTCTCAATTACTATGTTTAATCTCAGCATGGTCTTGATTGCATTTAAAATTAAGAAGACACCTGTGAGTGATTGTTTCACCAATCACAATCATGGTTCTGTCAAAAGTCTAAGAGACTCCTATGTGTCAATTTAGTTATGTTCATTTAATTCATGACATGGTTCTATGCATCGTTCCTTTTAAAAGGAAGTATGTAGATATTATTTCACATAGAGAGCAAGCTCAGGGTTCCATTTTGTTTTTGGAGTTGACTGTTGTTGTCGATTCAAGATTGGGTCAATGATATGAGTGAATACCTATGTATGATTGGTTCACCGAACATGCTCTTAAGTATGTCCATGGTTTTAAAAGGCACCTGTGTATATTTAAATCGAGCTTGATTGTTGATTAGAGGACAATGACTGTTGATTGTTTATCTAGGTGTATTATTGTTTCATTACCAAAGATGAATGTTGGGCATAGATGATAGGGATCACTGTGCATATTTTTTTATTTTAAAAAAGGGAAAGAGATCAACATTAGAGCATGCAGTCCTGATTGAATTCGAAATGTTTGCATAAGCTATAATACATAGACTGTTATAAATTGAAGATTTCTCGGAAATTAAAGTGTTATTGAGACAACAAGCAGTTTGTATTCAATTGAGGAACAATGAATGTTTTGGTCTTGGAAGTGGATGCTTTTTGGACTAAATTTGAAACGATATTTGATTGATTTAATTTATTTTATGAACAATATCCATCTAATTCCCTTTCATTTTCTCACTTTTTCGCTCAATACAAATCCCCTCATGATCCCAAATTCATTTTGCACGCCTTGTTCACTAAAATTAAATTAAAACTTTGTATGACAACGATAAAAAAATAACACAGAGATAGATGACAACTGATATGTTTTGGTTATTGTTGCACAAATAATTGTTTAATGAATTGTCGAGCAATAATATTGTTCTTACTCCCGATCATGATATCACTTTTTCGCTCAATACAATCCCCTCAGATACCCATGAACCCTACTTCACTCCCTGATCATTGACAATTATTAAATGGATTTTATGGATTGGATTGCATGGGTTTGATGGGATTGTTGATCCAAAATTTGTTTCATATTAAGAGAATGTCATGTATGGTCAGTTTAATATCTAGTTGCTAATAATTGCTGCATACAGGATGAGCTTTTTCAGCAGAGGAAGTCATGGCTGAAATAATAGGGGCAAAGGAAACTGGAACAGAGGGCCTAGAAGGCCAATATTCTCAATACATTTCGATGTCGATCCTCAAGAGTAAAACCAATTGTTTTAAGTTGGATTTTTCAATTGGATTGGACAAGGGATAGTCCAACCTAGGCCAGAGAGGCCTCCCTTCCATCCCCATCATGTCCCTAGTATCCATGTGCCCCATCATGTTTCTTTGCAACCTAAAGTTCCTGAGAATGATAGATGGTAGGAGATTGTTCACCCAACAGTCTCCCACCATCATGGTTGGCCAAATTTTTCTTTACCTCCTGCTCATCCATTTGTTAACCCAAATGTTTAGATTTCCCCTGCACACTCACCTATACATTCTTCCCACACAAGCAAAAGACTCAAAACTGAAGCCCACCATATGGATGACAAAGGAAAAGATGCTTCTTCCCCCTCCTCTCCTTCAAGTGACTCAGCCAAGTCAATATCATCCTATATGCACTTGAGAGATGATTGTTCCCATGTCATCAGTGAGATCAATCCTCAAGGTTCTACCCAACCTAAGGATAATTCAGGGAAGTCAAAAGGGGATAGCAAAAAAAACAGGAAAATTGCCTCTCAAAGTGGCAAATACAGTTTTTGATTATGTTTTATTATTGATTTATTGAGGATAGTGGACTGCTGAAAATTTTGGACAATAGACTATTTTTGGATATTGTGGATATTTACATGTTTTGATATAACTTGAAATATCACTACTATTTAAATTTCAAATTGTGGAAATCATTATGGGAGCCACAAGGAGGGATGTGTTTGATTGATTGTCTATTATGTTTATTTTTGTTAAGAAATTAAAGGGAGTCACAAGGGGTCCCACCTACTAGTTATTATTTAATAAAATACCCTTTGTTATTATTATTATTAATTCTTCCCCTAAACTAAAAGTTAGTTGAGTTTAATTAACTTGACAAAATGAGGTAGTTGAACTATTTCAACTAATTTAGAATACATAAAAGAAAAAGGAGAAGGAAGAACAAGAGGAGAATAGAAGGAGAAATCATACTAAGGTTTGCTCTTAAGTTTTATTGAGATAGTTCAATTTTCATTCATTATTCAATTCATTAAAAGCCTAATTCTCTTTTATGAAAGTATTGCCATATTGTAGACAACAAGGTTCACAGATTAATCATATCATTAAGACACTTGTTTTCAAAGGTGTTGATCTATATTTGATAGTTTGTGTAGACTTGTCTATTTATGAATTAAATTTCATGACTGATAAAATATATTGTGCATAGTCAAGTGGGAAGCAGTCTTTGGTAAGCTGATCCAAATTTTAAAGTTCAGTTTTTACTTATTTTTTTTCAGATTCCTTTTGTATGGTTTTCATCGGGGCTATCTAAGTTTGACCTTGGTCCATAACCCCACAGGGATTTTGTAAAGAGAACAATTCTTTTGATTTCTTGGAATGAAATAAAGAGATTGATATTCTGTCTCATCTGTGTTAATATGTGACTTGGTATTTTTTCTCTTGATCTCCACATTTACTTTTGCAATCTGATATATTCAGAAAATTGTATAAAAATGTTATATTTTGCAACAATATTTTAATTAAAAAAAATCATCCTAAGCCCTTGTAACTAATACTTGTGGATTAAGAAACACTTTTTGAGGCTATAAACATAGGGTAACATTCCTGACTATCTTTCCTCAGCCAAGCAAGATTCGAAAATGCTTGAGTAAGATAAATTCATATCTTTTCCTCAACATTTATTTGGTGACCATACTGGGGATATATTCAATATCTCTCTGTTGATTATAAGCTTGATTTTCATTGAATATATTTATATTTCTGATATTTTTTCTTTGACTGTTTCTTTTCTTCATGAATATACTTGTTGCAAGGCAACCCAATATTGAGCCCGGTCTTAAAGATCAGACCAAAATTGCTTTAACCTTGTTTAATTCCATCTTAGAGACCACTAATACACAGGTTGATCTTGAATGCTCATGGGCAGAAATTGAACAAGACATAAGTGTCCCAGAACATTGGGAATCTAGGTAAAGACAACCTAGGAATCAACTTTAGCTTTATTTTTCCTACAGTTTTGATCTTCTTTTCATGTCCTTAAACCATCGTATCTCTAGGAGAAGAAGAGGTTTATCACCTGAGATTAATCCTATTGCTGAAATAGGAAGATGAAACATTGTTTTGTCAATCCAACAAAGTACTCTAATGAGAACTTTGTATGATTCAACGAGTTCATATTTCTCTCCCTTACCTATCTTTCGCAAGATGGAATCTATTGGTGGATCCAACGGTTCTGGTGGCACTGGAAGTGCTTTATCATCTCAACCTTCAACCTCATTAGTAATTGATAGCTTGTATAGCCATAAAATTTTGGTCCAATCAACTACAAATCCCGCCAAGGTCATTAAAAAGTATGGTCTCTTCCAATTTGAGGAAGAGGCTACTACTACTCCGTGGCATGTTTCCTCTCCGCTAAACTTAGCACCTACCACTCATCCTCTTCCCAAATTCAAAGATAATCTCCCTAATTTTTTTGGGAATAACACATTCACTACCAATGAACACTTGGTGGAATTTTCTAATGCCTATCATAACATAGGAGCCAATGATAACGACACTTGTATGTGCTTATTTGTGAATTCCCTTGAAGGGAAGGTTGTGGCCGATTTCTTTGACCTTCCTCCTAAGATTATTTCTACCTGGGAAAAGTTAGTCTATTGGTTCAAGTCTACCTATGGGCAATCCAAAATCCCAACTGAGCAGTTACAGGAGTACAATAACATCTCTTATAAGGATGGTGAAACTATCAAGTCTATCAATTTGTGTTTCACCAAATTATACAAGCAAATCCCTAAACTCATTCATCCTCATAACCAAGATGCTTTCATGCATTACTATAATGCTCTACCTTCCCCATACCATCACAGGCTTGAGGAAAAGGTCATTGATAACCTTGGTTCCACTCTGCATACTTGTTTAGAGTATGAAGAACAACTCGAAAGAACATGTCTTCCTAAGGGAGACTCAGTGAAACAGACAGATATGTCTGCCTGCTTACAACTTGTACAAAGTGTGAATACTCGAATGATAGCGTATGAGAGGAAATTAAACGTTCCCTCTCTTACCTCTGGGGCCTCATCTTCTTCTTCACCACCTTTAAATAATCTTAATAAAAATAAATTTCAACCTAAAGCTATCATGCCTCGTAGTTGGTGTAACTTTTGTGAGGAACACCATGAGGAAAGTACATGTGAAGTAAAGAAGAGTGCCAGAGATAAAATCTTTGGTAAAAGACCTGAAACCACTATTGTTGTACTAGAATTTGCAGATCCAGAGGAGGTTATGATAAAAAATACCAAGAATAAATCCTATGCTCCAAAAGGTAAATATGATCCTCCTTGTACTTCTTCAAGCCTAAGCTCATCTTCACCAGCTGCTACTATTCATGTTTCTAAAGCTCCTGGTAGTTAAGGAACTACCTCCCCTCTTCCCTCTTCCAAATAAAAAATTCTCAATCAATTGGATAATCTTTGTATTGTCCGCATATCCCTGACAATATAGAGTAATGGAAGGTCTTACCTAGTGATGAGAGCATTTGTGCTTTCATTCAAAATGTACCTTATAAGCCTAAGGAAATTATATCCATGGAAGATAGAAAAATTCTTAAGGGATTGAATCCTCTAGAAAGTTCATTTTCATCGAGTGATGTGGGAAACAAAGAAAAAAATAAAGAATAGGAATTGAAAAGGAAAGTGGGTGAAACCATTTCCTTGAACATTGGAACACCCGAGTTTCCAAAGAACGTTAAAATAGGTTCCCAATGTTCTGATGAAGAATAATTAAAGTTCACTAAGTGAATTTCAAGATGTTTTTGATTGGTCGTATGAGGATATTCGTGGTTTTGATCCTACTATTATAAAACAAGCCATTCCTATCAAGGAAGGCATAAAACTAGTTAGGAAAAACAAAGACCCATTAACCATGCACTAGAAGAAACTATTCGAAAGGAGTTGGAAAAACTCTTGAAGGATGGGATAATCTTCTTGTTAAGTATTCTAAGTGGGCTTATAATTTGGTTCTCGTTCGGAAAGAAAGAGGTTATATCAGATTATGTGTTTATTTTTCGCGCATTGAATAGGGCCAGTGTTAAAGACCATTTTCCTCTCCCTAATATGGAAATGATTTTACAGCAAGTTGCAGGGTCACAGATGATGTCCTTACTTGATGGTTTTTCGGGTTACTATCAAATCAAGGTGAAAATGATAGATAAATATAAAACCACTTTTATTACTCGTTGGGGCACTTTCGCTTATGAACGTATGACTTTTGGCTTATCTAATGCAGGTGCTACTTTTCAAAGAGCTATGCAAATAACTTTTGACGATTTGATCGGTAAAATTATTCAAATTTATCTTGATGAATTAACTGTGTATTCTAAAAACTGATCAGATCATCTCGGTCATCTTAGAACAATTCTCATGCGATGCAAAAAATTTGGCATTTATTTAAATCCTTCTAAGTCTATTTTCGACGTTACCAAGGGAAAGATCATTGGACACATTGTCTTGTATTCAGGAATAAGCATTGATCTCGAAAGGATTGCTACTATCCTAAATATTCTTGCTCCTACTTCCAAGAAGGAGGGTCAAGCCTTTATGGGTGTTATTAACTTTGTGCATAGGTTTGTTCCTGATTTTGTTGTAATGGTCAAGCTAATTTATAATATTATTAAGCAAGATCGCTCCTTTTCTTGGATAGATGATGTCAAAAATTCTTTTGTAGGGATCAAGAAGGCAATCAGCTCCGCACCGGTTTTGGCAAAGCCAGATTTTGAGAAAGAATTTATGATATATATTAATGCCACAGAGGAAGCAGTTTCTACTATCCTCCTGCAAGGTGATGACCAAGGTAATGAAAAACCAGTGGCTTACATGATTCAAATCTTGTCAGATGATGAGTTTAAATACTCTTTTATTGAAAAGAATCCTTTCCCTCTTGTTAATGTTGTTGAAAAATTTCACCGTTTCATTTTAGGTAATCATACACTGGTAAAAGTCCCTTTACCTGATGTCAAGTTTTTACTCTCACAGACTTATCTTTTAGGAAAGATTGCACATTGGCTTGCTAAGATTCAAGAGAATGATCTGACTATCATGACTTCTAAAATGATCAAGGGACATGATTTAGCCCTTCACTTAGCTCAGCATGCTGAAATGAGTGAATAAATTGATGAATAAGATAGCTCTCTATCAACACTGTTTTACATTGACAATCAAATCCTTCCCATGTCTGAACATCCTTGGTATAAATATATGGTATATTAATTGCAAAATCAAAGATGTCCAGATAACTTAGACACTCATCAAAGAAGAAGGATCTGCTTTGAATATGCTAGATATGTCATTATAGGAGACTTTTTGTTTAGAAGATTTGTCGATGGTATGTTACTTCGTTGTGTGAACAATGAGGAAGCACATAAATTGTTGCAAGAGACTCATGGTTCTTTGAATTTTGTTATTCATGTAGGAGGTCACTTTTCTTCTAAAACCATTGCTTTTAATATTATCAAGAAAGGGTATTATTGGCCTTCAATATTTCATGATTCTTATAATTTTTCAAGATCTTGTGACAAGTGCCAGAAGTTCACTGGGAAAGAATGCCTTTCTACTATGCCTTTACAACCTGTCCTCCTTGACTTTCCTTTTTAAAAATGGGGTTTGGACTTTATTGGTCCTATTAATCCTTCATATTCAGCATGGCAAGTTTTTATCTTGACAACTACAGATTATTTTACGAAATGGACTGATGTTGTCCCGCTTAAGCATTCACGGTATGAGAAAGTGATTTCCTTTCTTGAAACTAATATTTTTTCTAGATTTGTACTTCCTTTAGAAATTATTATAGACAATGGTCTCGCCTTTATTTCTGCTAAGCAGACCCAATTTTTAGCTAAATTGGGGGTTAAAATTTTTACCTTATCAACTTATTATCCCCAAGGAAATGGGCAGGCCAAGTCTACAAACAATAATCTGGTTAGAATTATCAAGAGGCTCATTGAAGATAAACATCATCAATGGCATACTCTCCTCACTTATTCCCTTTGGTCAGATCGCACTACCACCAAGGTGAGCACTGGTTGTACTCCTTTCCAACTTGTTTATGGTCAATAAACCATTCTGCCTACCGAGATGGAACTTTCCTCTCTAAGGTTAATGCTACAGGTTGAAGAATTAAATTTTTATGATGTTTCTCAAAGAATGAATGCACTTTTGGCTTTAGAGGAGCAAAGGACGTTTTCCTTGGATAATATAAAGAGAATACAACATACTGTTAAAATATATTTCGATAAAAGTGTCAAGGATGTCAAATTTAAAGTTAATGATAAGATACTACTGTGGGATTCATCTCATGCTGATAGAGGAAGGCATTCAAAGTTCCAAAAATTATGGTTGGATCCTTTTAAGATTTCTTTTGTCCTGGGCGCAAATTATTACATCCTGAAGGACTTACAAGAGCGATTGTTTTCCTATAGCACTAACAGTTCCCACTTAAAACACTACGTGGAACCAACTTAAAAGTTTTAACACTGTATGGAATGTTTTTTGTATTATAGTTTGTTTTATTCGCTTTGATTCTACATTTCTTCTGTTGCATTTATGTTATTTCATTTATGCTTATTTCAATTATGTTGTTTCATTTATGTTACATCTTTCCTTACCATTTTGTTTTATTTGACTTAATTTTTGTCAAAATAAAATGTTGGATTAGTTTTTCCACAACGACGCTATTATTAAAAGTATTGTTAATCAATAACAATCAAGTTATATATTTTTCATGATGTTCCCCTTGGAAGCATCATTGAAATTGTTATCTGCTTCAACTGTTGTTTTATAAGATAGTTGGTTTTATCACTCTTTTGATTTCCTTTTCTTCCATCCATTTCAAGATTCAAAAGAGCATATCAGAAATTTTTTCTCTTTGAAGTCAAGAACACTTTACTATGATTAATTGAATGATTATGCTTATAGGGATAAAACCCCTCATACTTAACACTTTCCATGAGTTATTCCCAATTTCCTGGTCATTTTTCCCTTAAATCCGCTCACTTCCCCCTATTGCATAATCATTTTGATGTATATCATCTTGATCTGATGTTACTGGTCTGTGAAACTAGACATTATGAGTTCTTAATCTATTGGAAACAAATTTCCTTGTGAAATTGCTAGTTTGTTGATGATTAAAATCACAACGATGAATTCCGCCCACAAAGAATATCTAAAGCGCTATTATTTAATTATGATAATAATATAATACTAGTAGATGGGATCCCCTTGTAGCCTAGAGGAGCAAGGATAGACATGTTATGCTCATATTTTTCTGTTGTTATGATGTTGCATACACAATCCTAGATTTTTTTGATGCAGTCTTGGTTTCATTTGATGTGATAAATGGGTGGTTGAGGCATTATTGCTAAATGTTGCTGGTATTTACTTGAGACACATAACAATTCCATGGGTATGAGGATTATGCTAGTTATAGGTGCTTTGTTATGTATGTTTTAAACTTGATTACTAATTCATACATTTATTACTTATCCATATATATCTATGCAAAAAAAAAATCAATAGAATGGGAACTTGATTAAAACAAAAGGAGAAAACCATTGAAAAGTTCTAAAGCTATGGCAAAAGGATTATGTATAGACCTTTGTGACAATGGTGGACCTAGCTATTATACTATGTGTTTGGTTAAAGGACTATGAAATTTTTATTAAAAGTTGAATGGAGGCACATATAGCAATGTTGACATGTGATTATCGTATGGACTTATGGAAATAGGTTAACGTATAGGTATGATATATCTCGGGTGGCGCACTATGCAATTGATATGATATCAAATCTTTACAATGGATATTGCATTGAATTATGCATTGGTTATAGTTTGATTTTAATGGTGGATGATATGTTAGTGGGATGGCTCGTACATGGAATTGAATAAGGCTAGGTAAGGAAGCGGCGTGCATTTACTGCACGTCACCCCAAACCTCCCTTAAGCCCATCACCCTAGCATTGTTGCATTGTTGCTCTGTTGGTTGTGAAAGCTTCGTGTTTTCAAGATTGGAAGGGGAAAACTCGACCAGTTCACCATTGAAGCAATTTTATCATAGGTATTGTTCTTATTTTTCCATCCATGATGGACTCTCTGTATTATGAATCAAATGGTGGCTTAGGAATGCATGGGTTCTGTGTTTTCTTGAGTTTTTTGACTCTGTAAATATTGTGTTATGGGCTCTCTGTGATTACTGTGAAATAATGGCATTTGCAAGCGAAGTAATGGGTGTGCATTGGTTATTTATTGGTGATCTTGGTTTTTATAATGGTTCTCTGTGAAATAATAGTGATAATGGTGCAATGAAGCTTTGTGTTTTATGGTTAAAGGGTTTTAACCACCAGGTTGTATTTCAGTGGTTCTCAACTCGTTTCCCTCTCTGTCATTGTCGTAATCTTTATCCAGTTGCAGAGAAATTGTAGACAATTGGTGTGTTTCTTTTGTTTAAACCTTGAACTATTGTCGATGGGCTGTTCCTGACTGTCTTTTCGCTAAAATCTTTCCAAAAGTCCAATCATGGTTGGCCCCGAATGTTAATACAGGTCTGTGTATGTATTGAGTGGATATGAGTTGTGAAGAGTTTCCACATACCAATCCTTTCATCCCTGCTTAATGATGACTCTATGTGGCCTCACTATCAATTGTTTTTGAAAGTTGTTCGACCTCCTGGGTGTTGGAAAAAAACATTATCTCTCTGTGCTTTTTGAGTACCCAGCACAGTTTAAATTAACCCTCTTTGCAAAAATGTGTTAGTGACATTGGTTTGTATCTGGATTGGTTAGCTTGATTTGATTTATTCTCGACTCGGGCATTCACTTATGATTCTGTCAAGATCTTGGAGTCATAAGTCGAAGGACTATGTTTAAAGAAAAAAGAAGGAGCATGGCTCATTGCTTTTTCATTTTCAAGATTATATTGTGGCATGTGGTTGTTAATCGATGGTAAATGGATCTAAGGATATAGAAGACCATTATCTCTCTGTGTTTTTTAAAAGACAAGCATATTTTCATTGCCTCTTTGCATTTAATTTTTAAAAAGAGCCCGACTTGGACTTTGACTTGCCTTTGCCCTCCTTGGGCACCTTCTGGGGTTTGTCAAGTGTTGGGTTATCATTTTAATGATTGTGGAAGTTTAAAGGCACGAGATCCCCCCTCTTGGTTGAATATTCTTGTGTCCTCTCTGTGATGAATTCATTTGAACAAAGAAGAAAGGAAATATGTGGTTCATATAGCCGAGAGTTGTCCTTCTATTCGTTTATGGTCTCAATTACTGTGTTTAATCTCAGCATGATCTTGATTGCATTTAAAATGAAGAATACACTTGTGAGTGATTGTTTCACCAATCATGATCATGGTTCTATCAAAAGTCTAAGAGAATCATGTGTGTCAATTTAGTTCTTTTGGTTTCATACATGACATGGTTTTGTGCATCGTTCCTTTTAAAAGGAAGTTTGTATATATTATTTCACACAGAGAGCAAGCTCGGGGTTCCATTTTGTTTTTGGAGTTGAATTTTGTTGTCGATTCAATATCAGGTCAATGATATGAGTGAAGACCTGTGTATGATTGGTTCACCAAACATTCTCTTAAGTCTATCCATGATTTTAAAAGTCACATGTGTATATTTAAATCGGGCCCGTTTGTTGATTAGAGGACAATGATGGTTTATTGTTTATCTGGGTGTATTATTGTTTCATTACCAAAGATAAATGATGGGCATGGATGACAGGGATCACTGTGCATATTTGGTTTATTTAAAAAAAGGGAAAGATATCAACATTAGAGCATGCAATCCTGATTGAATTGGAAATGTTTGCATAAGTTATAATACACAGACTGTTATAAATTGAAGATTTATGGGAAATTAAATTGTTATTGAGACAACAAGGAGTTTGTATTCAATTGAGAAACAATGAATGTTTTGGTCTTGGAAGTGGATGCTTTTTGGATTAAATTTGAAACTGAGTTATGATAGTTGATTGATTTAATTTATTTTATGAACAATATCCATCTAATTCCCTTTCATTTTATCACTTTTTCGCTCAATAAAATACCCTCACGACCCAAATTCATTGTGCACACTATGTTCACTAAAATTAAATTAAAACTCTGTATGACAATGATGAAAAAATAACATAGAGATAGATGACAATTGATATGTTTTGGTTATTGTTGCACAATCAATTGTTTAATGAATTGTCGAGCAGTAATCATGTTCTTACTCCCAGTCATGATATCACTTTTTCTCTCGATACAATCCTCTTAGATACCCCTGAACCCTACTTCACCCCCTTCTCATTCACAATTATTAAATGAATTTTATCGATTGGATTGCATGGGTCTGATGTGATTGTTGAGCCAAATTTTGTTTCATATTAAGAGAATGTCATGTATGGTCTGTTTAATATCTAGTTGCTAATAATTGTTGCATATAGGATGAGATTTTTCAGTAGAGGAAGTCATGGCCGAAATAATAGGGGAAGAGGAAACTGGAGCATAGGGCCTATAAGGCCAAGATTCTCAATACATTTCGATGTTGATCCTCAAGAGTTAAACCAACTCTTTCAAGATGGATTTTCAATTGGATTGGAGAGGGGATAGTCCAACCTAGGCCAGAGAAGCCTCCCTTCTAGCCCCAGCATGTCCCTGGTATCCCTGTGGCCCCTCATGTTTCTTTGCAACCTAACATTCTCGAGAATGATGAATGGAAGGAGATTGTTCACCCAGAAGTCTCCCAACATTGTGGTTGGCCAAATTTGTCTTTACCTCCTCCTCCTCCACCTGTTAACCCAAATGTTCAGATTTCCCCTGCACACTCACCTTTACAATCCTCCCACGCAAGATTAAGACTCAAAACCGAAGCCCACCTTATGCATGACAAATGAAAAGATGTTTCTACCCCCTCCTCTCCTCTCCTTCAAGTGACTCAACCAAGTCAGTATCATCCTGTATGCACTTGAGAGATGATTATTCCCATGTCATCAATGAGATCAAGCCTCAAGGTTCTACCCAACCTAAGGATAATACAGGGAATTCAAAAGGGGATATAAAAAACAAAGGAAAAATTGCCTCTCAAAGTGGAAAATACGGTTTTTTATTATGTTTTATTATTGATTTATTGGGGACAATAGACTGCTGAAAATTTTGGACAACAAACTATTTTTGGATATTGTGGATATTTACATGTTTTGATATAATTTGAAATATCAATGATATTTAAATTTCAAATTGTGGAAATTATTACGGGAGCCACAAGGAGGGATGTTTTTGATTGATTGTCTATTATGTTTATTTTTGTTAAGAAATTAAAGGGAGTCACAAGGGGTCCCACCTACTAGTTATTATTTAATAAAATACCATTTATTATTATTATTATTAATTCTTCCCCTAAACTAAAAGTTAGTTGATTTTAGTTAACTTGACCAAATGAGGTAGTTGAACTACTTCAACTAATTTGGAATGCATAAAAGAAAAAGGAGAAGGAAGAAGAAGAGGAGAATAAAAGGAGAAAGCACACTAAGTTTTTCTCTTAAGTTTTATTGAGATAGTTCAGTTTTCATTCATTCTTCAATTCATTAAAATCCTAATTCTCTTTTATGACAACATGGTCTTATTGTAGAAAACAAGGTTCAAAGCTTAATCATATCATTCAGACGCTTGTTTTCAGAGGTGTCGATCTATCTTTGATAGTCTGTGTAGACTTGTCTGTTTATGAATTAAATTTCATGACTGATAAAAGATATTGTGCAGAATCAAGTGTGAAGCAGTCTGTGGCAAGATAATCTAGATTTTAAAGTTCAGTTTTTACTTGTCAGAGTCCTTTTGTATGGTTGTCATCGGGGATATCTAAGTTTGACCTTGGTCCATAACCCCATATGGATTTTGTAAAGAGAACGATTCTTTTGATTTCTTGGAATGAAATAAAGTGCTTGCTATTCTGTCTCATCTGTGTTAATATGTGACTTGGTATTTTTTATTTTGATCTCCACATTTACTTTTGCAATCTGACATATTCAGAAAAGTTTATAAAAATGTTATATTTTGCAACAATATTTTATGTAAAAAAAATCATCCTAATCCCTTGTAATTAATACTTGTGGATTAGGAAACACTTTTTGAGGCTATAAACATAGGGTAACATTCTCGGATATCTTTCCTTAGCCAAGCAAGATTCGAAAATGCTTGAGTAAGATAAATTCATATATTTTACTCAACAAAGCTCTTTTCAAACTCTCTAAATATGAAAAGATCGTCGAGTGACCTTGCTCCTTTCACACTCGTTAATTGGTCCAGAAACAATATCTATTTGGCATAAGTTTAACCCTTTTTCTGGCCAATAGATTATCTAGGAAAAAGGTACGCCTCAGGAGACATGTCTCGCTGGGAGAGTTCTCCTAAGTTATATTTTTTACTTTTTCGGGCTAAGGGGAATAAACTTAAAAAAAGGTTGTGAGTCCACAATTAAGCTCTTTTCAGACTCCTTAAAATTGAAAAGATAGCCGAGTGATATTGTCTCAGCCAAAGTCATTAAAATGGTCTTGAAGAGACTTCCTTTCGGTATAATTTTAACCCTTTTTCGAATCGACTGGACTAATTACGAAAAAGGAACACTCTGGAGTATTATTTTAGTGTTTTTTAGACTCTCTAAAAACATGAAAAACCTCTGAGATTACCTTCTCTAGGCTCGTAAAACTCAACATGGAAGGAGTCTTGTTGTGTCATACCTAATCGCATTGCATGTCTCATCCTTGTGTCTTTGGCCTAATGTCGGCTTCATGTTGCTATTAAATGAACCTTCAAATCATTCCTTAAATTCACGCTTTGCAACACTTCCCCCCCTCCCCACAATATGACACCTTGACCCATGGAGGAATTTGTTGATACTGAGAGGGGGGTGAATCAGTATCAAGTACAATTTAAAACATTTTTCAACTTATACTTAAACCATTCAACTATATCCAATGAGCAATGAACAATAGTATAAGAGTTACACCAATACACTATAATACACCATGCACAATATATAGGAAATAATCAATAGTTATTGTTCAAGGGAAGTAATGACTTCGAAAGGTAGCTACAACTTCCAAATGTAAAGGGAGGGATAAAAATCCAAGAGGAAGATACAATCCTCCAATATAAAGAGAGATTTGAACTCTCCATTCTTTCCCCTTCCTTCCACCCAAGAATATATGAGAGATAATAAAACTTTACATTAAATCATCACCATCAACCAACCATCACATAGAACCTGATAATGCTTCTTGAGACTTCTTCAATTTTTTCAATTCTTCAATTCTTGGAGTACTATGATCCTATAGATAATATTACTCAATGTATTCTATGAAACTCCTCCAAGTTTCACTCCTTGAATCCTCCCCAAAAAGAGGTTATAGAAAGAATGGTAGACTTTATTCAATTCTGGTCTATTTAGTAGAGTGAACTTGCACAGAATGCCCCGAGCTCAATAATTAACATACTATTCTGAAACTCACAAAAAATAAACTACAATCTGTAATCTTTCTAATGAAATTCGTCCCACTTCATTTGTATTCTCGATGAAGAAGTTATGATTGTTTTACCCAGAACACTTGTTTATTGACTAGCTTCAGGACTAGTCACAAACCCTATCTTCCATAGAGTGTATCTCCATAATTATAGTGAATCAAGAGATGAAATTTTTACCAGAGGTACCTTGATATGTATTCTCAATACCATAGCGATTTCACCATATGAATCATTCTAGAAATTTTTTTATAGCAAAAATGGTAAGATGACCTGAAAATAACATACCTTAGAACACATCACCAAAAGACTTCATCCTCCCTTGAAATCCAGCCTTCTTTTCTTCTTATTTCCTCTGAAGTTAGACTTGTATCAAATGAATGTATAATGATGTTTATTTATACCATTTATGTTACTTCCTTTTAACATTAGGGCCGATCTGACACTTTCTTACTTTGTAATTCTTTTCTTTAATTATCTTCAGGGCCTACATGTACTTCCTTCTTCAATTCACTTTGTCATCTTCAAAAATTCATTTCTCCTCAACCATGAGGATCCACGTGATGTGACACATATCACCGGAAACAACATGATGTATACTATCCATTTGTGGGTGTTTTATATGCATGTGCATTGTCCTTCATGTCCAAATACCTTTATCAATCTTGCGGTCCAAAACACATGACTAGGGTTGACATCAATGACAACAACCAATCTTCCAACAATCTCCCCCTTTGTCATTGATGGAAACACTCATGCTCTCCCTATCATCATGATCCCAATTTCTCTCCCCCTTTGACATCAATGGCAAAGGTTAGGGCTGTTCTCCCTGAGTTTAATGGAAAAATGTAACTCTCTTCTTTGGGGTTGCTCCCCCTGAACATGTGGCACTCAATAATACTTCATCCTTATTTTTGGTCTTTGGTACTTTTTCTTCCTTAGAATCCTTTTGTGTGGCTTCTGTATTCTCTCTCTTCTTCATGTATAGGATGTATATGTTGTTCAGTCTTCTTGTTGCAGTTGCAACCAATCTTCCTGAGTTATTTTCTCCGATTTTACATTTTCGAGAATCAAACGTAAGAGTGTATCCTTGATCACACATTTTACTAACACTGAGTAGATTATGATTCAAGTCTTCAACCAATAGAACATTCTTTTCTTCCAAGCTCTACTACACCTTCTACAAGTATTTTGGTAGATGAGTCATCTGGAAATGAAACATTGCCACCCTTTCTCTTCAAGCTGATGAATTTGTCTTGATCCCCGATCATGTGTGAAGAACATCCACTGTCTATGTACCATTCATCATCTTCTTTACATTCTTTAGCGGTCAATTCTATTCGACAATCTTCATTGTTTGGAATCTCTTTCCTTCTCCATACTGTGGTTGGCATAGTGACATCTTCATTCATATATTTGCAATCTCGTGCTTTGTGACCAAGATAATTACATTTATAGCATGCAATATTTTTGTCCATCAATGGGGAAAATGAATTATAACTTCTGTTGACAAATCCATGATTATTTCCATATCTTCTATTTACACCATTCATGTTTCTTGCGTATGTGTTCCTTTCATTGATTCTGCAATTAATTGCCTTATGTCCAAATTTTTTGCAAGTATAACAATGACCAAGAAAGAAATTTTGATACCTTGGAGTAAGTGGGCTTCTTTGTGATGTAGTCCATCTGGTTTCATGATCTATTCTTCTGTAGTTTCCTTCATACTGATTGAAGCTTCTTTGATTCCTGAAGGTAGGAGGTCTTCTTGGATATTCATCTCTTTTGTAATCATTCCTTCTTTCTGGTATCCTGGTCTACTTCTCATCAACTGTCTGTGTAGCTCTTTCTTCAACCTTCTTGTTGGTATTTTCATCTTCTTTGTATGAAGTTTCACCCATGCATCCAATATGTGTTAATTATTTTGGCACTTGAGAGTTTCTTAAGCTCTTCCTCAATGAGACAACTTCTTGTTCAAGTTTCTCACAATCTTCTTCTTTCTTTATCATTTGGACATTCCTTACTTCTCCTATTCTTCTTTCTTCTTCGAGTAGAG
>ML788072.1:309871-324399 GCA_009831015.1 Picea engelmannii
AATTTTCTTCTTCAGTGTCATTTATTTCAATCCTTGGATGAGGACATTCAAATTAAACATGACCTACTCCTTCACAATTAAAGCAAAAGAACTGACCTCTATTTTCTTCTTTGAAATCTGAGATGTTGTAATTTGCTTCAACTTCTTCTTCTTCTTCTTTTGCGTCTTCCCTTACATAAAGGTCTTGTAGCTTGTCCCAAATCTCTTTTGATGATTCACATGATCCCACCTTGGATTTCACTGAATCTGTCAATCCATCTAGGATGGTATCTATTGCCAATTTGTTGTTCCTTTTTTCTTCCTTCTGAGCTACAGTCTTTGGTTTCTTCAAAGCATTGTATCTTGAAGCAACTGAGAACCAAACATCTACCCCAATAGCTTTCAAGTAAGTTTCCATTCTATTACTCCAGTATTAAAAATTGCTTCCATCAAATGGTGGAATCCCATTTGGAATTTTGACTTCCATTTCTTCTTAGGATCTTCCTTCCAGTGGTTAAACTATACTGAAGGTAACCCGCTCTGATACCAATTGTTGATACTGAGAGGGGGGTGAATCAGTATCAACTACAATTTAAAACCTTTTTCAACTTATACTTAAACCATTCAACTATATCCAATGAGCAATGAAAAATAGTATAAGAGTTACACCAATACACCATAATACACTATGCACAATATATGAGAAATAATCAATAGTTATTGTTCAAGGGAAGTAACGACTTCCAAAGGTAGCTACAGCTTCCAAATGTAAATGGAGGGATAAACCTCCAAGAGGAAGATACAATCCTCCAATATCAAGAGAGAGTTGAACTCTCCATCCTTGACCCTTCCTTCCACACAAGAATATATGAGAGATAATAAAACTTTACATTAAATCATCACCATCAACCAATCATCACATAGAACCTGATAATGCTTCTTGAGACTTCTTCAATTTCTGCAATTCTTCAATTCTTGGAGTACTCTGATCCTATAGATAATATTACTCAATGTATTCTATGAAAATCCTCCAAGTTTCACTCCTTGAATCCTCCCCAAAAAGAGGTTATAGAAAGAATGGTAGACTTTATTCAATTCTGGTCTATTCAGGAGAGTTCACTTGCACATAATTCCCCGCGCACAATAATTACATCCAATTCTAAAACTCACATAAAAGAAACTAAATTCCGTACTCTTTCCAATGAAATTTGTCCCACTTCATTTGGATTCTCGATGAAGAAGTTATGACTGTTTTACCCGGAACACATGTTTATTGACTAGCTTTAGGACTGGTCACAAACCCTATCTTCCACAGAGTGTATCTCCATAATTATAGCGAATCAAGAGCTGGAATTTTTACCAGAGGTACCTTGATATGTCTTGTAAATACCATAGCGATTTCACCATATGAATCATTCTATAAAAAAAGTTATAGAAAAAATGGTAAGATGACCTGAAAATAACATACCTTAGAAGACATTGCCAAAAGACTTCATCCTCCCTTGAAATCCGGACTTATTTTCTTCTTATTTCCTCTAAAATTAGACTTGTATCAAATGAGTGTATAATGATGTTTATTTATATCATTTATGTCACTTCCTTTTAACATTAGGTCTGACCTGACACTTTCTTATTTTGTAATTCTTTTCTTTAATTATCTTCAGGGCCTACATTTACTTCCTTCTTCAATTCACTTTGTCATCTTCAAAAATTCATTTCTCCTCAACCATGAGGATCCACGTGACATGCCACATACCACCGGAAACAACATGATGTATAATATCCATTTATGGGTGTTGTATATGCATGTGCATTGTCCTTCATGTTTAAATACCTTTATCAATCTTGTGGTCCAAAACCCGTGACTAGGGTTGACATCAATGACAACAACCAATATTCCAACAAAATTTTCATGAGTGCCCTTATCCTAGACATGTCTCCTTGCACTAAGAATCAATATGTTCCATGCGCTTTGGAACTAGTTTGCTTTCCCGCGACACTTGTTCCTACTTTGTAACATAACATTATTTTATTCTTTTTCAAGCTCGTTAAAAATTTGAAAAAGACAAAAAAAATAAAATATTCCAAAAAGAGGGGATGGGATATACATTCTCTTTTATTGACAATAATATAGTCTCCCTTGGAAAAAGCACATCCTTCCGTTTTTTCACCAAGCATTGGGATCTAGTATGACCTTAGGAAGTTGTTCTCCTTACATAGAGTTGTGTCCTCCTCTATTTGGTTACTCTTCCAAACATATGGAGAGTTTGTGATGCCTCCTGTATCATAGACTTATGTCAAATATATGTTGACTGAGTCTCATCATTTCATCGTGATTTTGTCCAAGGAAAGTTTTATCCAACCTAAGTCAGCCATTCTGCAATTTATCTCTTGACTTTCATGAGTCGGCCATCCCGAGAGTCCAGTCAAGTTTAGATTCAAAATCAATGGAGTTATGTGCCTGATGATCAATATCCTCTAGTCTTTCACCAATGAAACATCAAATACCTTGGGGTAGTGATTTTTACACTCCTATTGTACTCCTACTCAATTTTTGAAGATCTTGAAGTTGTTTCTCGAGCTATGAAGTCCTCATCTCTAGCCAAAAGAATCAATGCTTCTTGAAGATGCATATCATATTGTACCTGTATATCTTCAGATGATCTTGAGATGTAGATCCGTTGTGTATTTTTCATGCCTGCACTTTATATGGACATTTATATTTTGTCTAGTAGTCATATATGACATGGATATACAGTGTACTTGATAGGCAACCATGCTTAGTTCATCTTGAGCATGGGTATGCCCGCCTCAGAGAGATTATCATTGTTTTGGAGATGGAACACTCACGAACGCTCATCTCGAGCTCACTCAACTCTGTGCCTTCCCACTGGTAAAGATATTGTAATTTATTTCATCCATCAGTTGATCTTATGAACTCACACATTAGGGGTCATCTGTTATAGTCCAAAATGCCTTATTTGTGCATATAAGACATTGGCCCTTCCTTTTGTGTACTTTGCCAAAATACTGCTAAGGATTCCTTTTAAAAAACCATTTTTTGGAGAGTGTACGCACCTTGTTGAGCTAATAGCCCGCATACACACGCGTTCTGCATGCTAGTTAGCCTACGTACACATGCATGTTGCATGCTAGATAACTCGCATTTACCTCTGAAATTTGCAAAAAATATAAAATTGCGTGGAATTCAACGGAGTTTATGGGCTATGGAAGGTTTCCTAACAATTTTACCCCTTGTAGCCCGTCCCCAAATTGAATAACCATTCTCATATAAAAATAGGTCTTGGTGTGTCATTTATGAACATAAGCAAGAGAATAAGAAAACTCTGCCAAAATCCCTTCCCTTTATTAGCCCAAGATTTACATCTCATTTTGAGTTTTAGCCTCAACCTTCCCCTCCAACCTTTGTCCTTATGAAACCCTCCCTCCTTCCCTTGGTGATAATTTGGTTGCAAGAAGATAATGTGGGATTGATGCACTTGGAGCCACGATAAGGAGCCTAGACCTAGTTTGTGGAGATGTTGCCAACAAAGGTTGTAATCCTTTTTGTCCTGAAATTGAATAAAAGAGTTCATCCTTGTCCCAAAATATTATGTTTGTATGCTTTTGTTGATTTATACATTTATATCTATGTCTAAACTTTGAAAGTGATCAATAGAGATTTCATATGTTGTTTCATTGTATTCCTAATCTTTTGCATGTCATCTTTGGGAGGAGATCCATGATCTAGGAGGCGACAACAAGCAAAAGAGGTCTACACCAACTGCAAGGACTAAATGTGCACCAATTAACCCTCTTTCCTTTCTCTCGTCACTTTGTTTAGATGGTTTTGGGGTAGCTTAAGGGTAGACCGGTCTTTTAAGGGATTTAGCGCTCTTCCTTTACCTTAGACCCAATATAGGGGTATTTTCCCCGTAGCAATAATACAACTTAAAATCACAAATTTGTTGCATAGTTTGGTAAAATCTATTAATATTTTCTACTATCATAGCCAACCCTCTCTAATGTAGTTAATTCTTATGTAATCTTTTACTAGTGTAACAAATTTTCCAATATTTGGCTCTTAGTCTTCCTTCTTCCCCTTACTAGCTCATGAATGGTGTAATTGGGCTTAAGAATGAAATCACAAGTGTCAAGAATAATGTAAAAGTAAGTCACAATTCCTTCACCTTGGCCCTTTTACTCCATTTAACTTTAGTGGCCATTTTTCTAAAGCTTTTTTCCCTCTTCCCAAGGATTCCTAAGCTCTAGGATGAGTTGGTCCTCCTCATTGAGACATGATCCCTTCCCTTGAGTGTGTTTACCCATATATCTATCAATGTCTCAACTTGTGATAGATTAATGCTTCCAATAATACCAGTGCACATGCAACCTTATCATCAAAAATCAAGATCATCATAACAAGGAGGTACATCAATATGCATGCTATTTAACAAGTGATATAAATATTCAACCATATCCCTACAAGGAATAACCATCTTAAGTCATCATCAAAGAACATCAATGTTACATAGCAATTATCAAGAATATTGATGCTAAGTAAATCATTGAAAATGAATATTGATGATGATCGCAATCCAAGCAATCACGTAGATATCTATGTCTATCATAACCAATCATCAACAAAAGAAAGAAACAAGGGGATGATGAGTCCAAAACACCATCTCCTTATCAATTAAAACTAAAAATAACAAGCCAAACATTGAGTTATTACATATATTTCCATTCCTTTATTATTATCTTTCTCTACCTCAAAAGAGTGTGAATCTAATGTACTCTCATCATCTTCATCACCCGAAAGAGGGGGCTCATATGGATGCCAACTTTTAGATTTGAAATAATGCTTCTTATTCCTCTTTGAATGAACTCTTTCTTGAGGACATGAATCTTGTAAATGACTTGTTTGATGATAAAACCGACATGTAAATGTTGTATTTTCATAATCCAAGCTCTGAATCCTTTTAAACATTCCATGTTTTAGTAGCATTATGTTTGGAATAACTTTACTAAGATCAATGTCCACACATACTTGAGCATATGTGAAAACACCCATCCAAGTCTGTTGAAGATCATACTTTAAAAAACTACCCAACTCATTTCCAATATATTTAAAGATTAAAGGATGTAAAAAATAAAGAGGCATATTTAGGAGTTGGACCAAAAGCAGTAATTTGGATACAATGATGGTGGATAGATCAAAGCTCGAAAACCATGGGGTAATAAAGAGCTCCACTCTACCCGAAAACCAAGGTCCCTCAATTTATTTTTAGTAATCCTTAGGAGTATCAAATTGAACTACAAATAAACCTTTAGAAAACTTGAGGACTTCACAATTCTTGGTATAGTGGGAATAAATGGACTTGTGAAAATTTGTCGATTGTGGCCAAAATACATTAAACCGATATATTACTATAACATATTCAAGGGTTGAAAAGAGTTCATTTACCTTTGTATGCTTGAACTCCAAAGCCGATGTCTTGTATAATTTCTTAACAATATATATACTTAGCATTGCATAAGGCTTAGTTGTTGTAGGATATGCCTTGGATCAAGATGTATCCTCATAAGAAACTGGGTTGGATGAAGAAGGCACTCTGAATCACACTGCTCCTCCACACAAATGATGCTAAAATATGAGTGAAATATTTGCATATATTGTAATAAAGCAACTGAGAATAATCCTCTAGTTTCTTACCTACAAATAGTAGGCATTTATTATCCATAGGGATCCCCACTTTGAGTTGTATTTTATGCTCAAGTGATGCGATAGAATCAAAAGACTTTGTCGATAAGGTAATGGTTTATTATCAACCGTCCTAACCAAAATTTGATAAATCTTCCTATAATAGGTACCAAGATCGGAGAAGGTGAGATGACACTTGGAAACTCCTGGTTCTACTTGATACTCCCTTGGACAGATCTACTTGATACTCCCTTGGACAGGTCTACTTGATACTCCCTCGGACTGCCCCACATTTTGATATTCTACCTTGGATCTATTCTTATCACCCTTATATCTACCCTAATTTTATTAGTTCTACTTGGATCTACCTTGAAATGATCAACTTTTTTCATACCAAATCATATCTACATAAATATGCTCATATCACCATGAAGGAGAGCAACAACATGTCTGGTTTTAGATTTCAACCTCAAAATACTTTGTTTAAGATGTTCATATCAATAACATTGTACATGGTGACGACAAGAGTATCTCACGTGTTGAAAAACGTGAGATCTAAGCTCATTTTGTCTAGGTTTTTATTTGTATCGCTTTTCACAATGAGCTTACACTCCACTAAAAAATAATAACACTAGAAATCACCATTTCATGTATCATACTCATGGGAGATTCGCATTTCCATTGCATGTTTACTGACAAGGGGAATTCAAACCAAGCTTGTGCACAATTGATATCCTCACCATTGCAGGTGTCATATTCATGGGAGATTCACATTTCCATAGCATGTTTACTGACAAGGGGAATTCAAACCAAGCTTGTGCACAATCGATATCCTCTGGTATTATAAATAATAAGGGAATAAATATTATGTGTATGCATATATTTATAACAAAAGAGATCTACATGGACAAATAAGTGTTGAAGGTTAAAAGAGAAAAGGAGTTGGCATGTTGAATTGATAAGTCATTAATGAATTGAAGCAATCAAAGTATAATATTATAAGTTAAATAGTTTTAATAATGCATAAACATGGATTTAAGAGGAGATCCAAAAACATCTACATCTACTTTAAGATAAGTGATGGGCATGCCATAAGTATTGCTATGTATGTTGATGATATCTTGATAATTATCAAGGATAAAGAATTGGTCCAAATGAAAAATATTTGAATGTTGTCTAAGTTTTAGATGAAAGATATTGATGATGTACATTACCACTTAGTAATTGAGATTTGGAGAGAAAGAAAGAACTAGAAAATCTTTTTGATTTGGTGTAAGTATATAGAAAATGTTCTAAAAAGTTTTAGCATGTTAAACTACAAGTTGTTTTGGAGACCAATAAATCTTATGTGAAGTTATTGAAGTCATTCAACCTTAAAATAGGTGAAGAGTGGAATGAAATGAAGAGTATGGTTAGAAGCATGGTGTATGTAATAGTTTGTACATGACCTTATATTACACAACTAGTGGAGGTTGGTTAGATGGATTATGACCAATATTTCTTGATAGTATTGGGTAACTATGAATAGGGTCTTCATATACTACGATAAACACATGATAAAAACATTTGTTATGAAGATCATAGTCAACAATCTAATTTGGTGGGACACAAAGATGTAGACCAAGTACAATGTGATGTTGATATTAGGAGATAATACAATGGCTATGTTGAACATTGAAACTAAATACATAGTGATAGTATATGTATCAAAGAAAGAAATTTGGATTCAATAATTATGTAAATACACAACGTTGAAGATAAAAAATTGATGGGGATACATTATGATGGTAAAAATGTAGTGTATTTAGGAAGGAATCAAACTTATCAACCTAGGTTGAAGGAGATATATTTCAATATCATTTCATAATGGATATCATTGAGTTTAAAAATGTGTTACGCGTAAAATTAAAGTGAGCCAAATACATGTTTATTAATTCACTCATCTAACTAATGAGTAGATATACATTCAAATGGTGAAATGACTCCATTTGATTCTACATAGTTTGTTATTGTTGAAAGTGTTTGAATACGAAGGAAGAATTAAAAAGATCGACCAAGTGAGAGATTGTTAAAGGGGATTGATCATTTAAGCAATCATTTGTTGAGTTGGAGAAGATAACTTATGCATTGGTTAATAATCTACTTTGGTTAATGGGGACAAAACATTCTAGTTAATGAAGGTTGATGATTTAGTTGGACTTTAGTTAGTGCATTTGATATGGGGACCCATGAGGCTTGATGTCTTAGTGAATGTGCAACTGAAATAAATAACAAATCTAATTTATAATTTCCAACTATTGGTCCATTGTATCAGCTCACAAAAATAGATAAGGTGGTTTGCATTATGTATAATGTATCTATACCAAAAAAGGATGAATAATGGAACAAAAAATTGAGTGTTGTATGCCTTGTATTATTATTTGATCAAATTTAAGGGTGGTTGGTGTAAGGGAGGGTCATCTTTGGCCCCAATGGAAAAAAAGAAATTGTGTCTGCTTAGGTCATATGGATTTTAATTTATAATGAGGTAGAAGCACTAATCATGCACAAAGGCTTATCAATTTTGAAATACATAAATGTTATACAAGTAATGTGTTAGGGTCCTACCCTAACCACCCTACTTTGGGTGACATAAGAGTTAGTTAGTTATTGTATATGGCCATCCTCTTTGAATAAGGCCAACATATAGTAATAGATAGTTATTCAACGTAAAGAGGGTCCACTTTATAAGGCCCATTGGGTAGTTGGTACCCATCAATAATGGGACTAGTAGTATTTTGGGTTTTTTCTTTGTAAAAGTTATTTAAAGAGATATGAGACTATAAAATGTCTTATCTTGTGTTGTGTATTTGGAGCTCTTCTCAGTGGAAGGTCATCCCACCTTAAGAGGCAAGTGAACACTATATTCTTCTTTCCATTATCAATACTCAAGGGTCTCTTTACAATTTCTATCTTATTGTCTCTTGTTCCTATTTAATTTGCAATTATATTATTTGTATAACTAGTTATATTTCATTGTTCAAGGGTTAAAGAACACTACATAATGATAGTGGGGGATTCAACATTAAATATAAGAGAAATCTGTTACCAAAATCCACCTAAGAACCTTACTCAATATAGAATCATCGAAATAATTCTCTTTGAAATCCAAGACTCAGAGAATGATGATTTTTTTCCATATCCTTTAAGGGAAAACAAGTCTATTGATGAGTAGGAAAACAAGGGGGTTAACCTAGAGGAAGGGTTGTTTGAACTAAATTGGGGGGTCATAATCCCACTTCCTACATGATGTGTGTAACTATAGTGGAGAACACCCCGTATCCTAACACATGGTATTAGTGTCAGCCATATTCATTCATGCCTTTGGCTATGGAGGTAGAGTTGATATTAGGTCCAATTATGGTGGAAATGGGTGCATGTTTATATTACAATTCATTACAATTGGAAATAGGATTGATTTAATAATTATCAATTCAAATAGTGCCTAAAGAAAGAAATAGGCGTTTTAGTTTTGAATTTGGCCTCTGGCCTCATGCGTTTATCTGGAGGTATTTTGTGCTAGTGCACGTGGGCACCAACATATTTGGTGGGTGAGTGGACTTGGGTGTGAATCCATATGTGTTCTCACTCTTTCCAATTATGCTTCAGTTTGTGGTTTCCAAGGTGAATGGCCAATATGTGGTTTGAACCCTACCCTACCCTTGTCACTTCTAGTAGCTACTCCATTTGTGAATTGAATGGTTTGGATGTGATATTTGGTACATAATTTACTAGGAAAATTGATAGTGAGTCGAAGCTAATGGCCCACTTCCACTATAAGAGGGGATATTGTGTGTTTCTTGAGTTGAACAAGGTCAAGTGTGGTATCAAGCAATGTGGGAAGAAACTACAGAAGCTCAATGTAGTGTCACGAATTGGACTAACCATTGGAATCAATGGAAGGATTATTTTGCAAGTCATATTAATAAGGAGAAAAATGAAAGAGATACATTTTTGGTGTATTTAGCAAGGCACATTATAAAAATCCATGATTGGGAAAAATAAGTTGAGGTGTTTATGGGAATTCATTAGAGGCAACACTTGGATCTTTAGGTAAATAAAACATTCCTATAGCTACTCATTGACATAATTATGGTTCAACTTGGCCTACCTTAGGAAGTTATTATATTTTCTCCCCCTTAGGAGGACTTTGGTTCTACTATGGATCCCTCACTCCATGACACTTCTATAGCCTAGGAGGATAGAGAGGGACAACTTCACCCTATTGACTTGAACATGATGGATGGATTAGGTGAGTTTACCCTTACTTCTTCTATAATCGAGAGAATCAAGCATGATTTTTTGAAAAAATAAGGTATTTCCACTCAGGTTAAACACCTTACGCAACCACTCACACTAATAGATCAAATATAAACACACTAGTGTATTACGTGGTTAATACCCTCAAAGAGGGAAACTATCCATGACCCTAGCCAACACGACCACTTGAGGAAATATATTAATGAAAAATAGAAGAATTTACATTAGAGTTTCTCACAATTGATCATTAGGAAATGACCCTCCATGCTCTTTAAATGAAGATCACAGACCAATAGGGTGTTAAGCTACATATCAATATAGCTATTAGTATTGAAGAGAATATGAACCATTGGATCAATTTATGTCTAGAACATATCGTGACCATCAAATTACATAACTACAAATGCATACTAATAATATACCAAGGAAACACACTTTACCTAAAGTCACATTAGACTAGTTGATCTTACCATAGATCAAAGTTTGGAAAACTCCACTTCTGTAAGAGACTTTATCAAAATGTTCATAACTTAATCATCTTTAGGGAAAAATAGCACTTTGAGAAAATGATCTTAGAGAAAAAAAATTATGAAGTGCATGTGTAGGTCAATGTGTTTTATGTGCTGATGTTGAACTAAATATTTGGTGAACTTGATGGCACTTTGATTGTCACACCAAAGTGTGATCGTATGGTGTTGTTGGAATCCAAACATTTAAATGATTTTTTGAAGCCACAAGGCTTCTTGAGTTGCATTATCTATTGCTCGATACTATGATTTTTTTGAAGAAAGAGTAAGAGCTTGTTGTTTCTTACAAGCCCAAGTGACATGTTCATAACCAAGACTGAAAACATAACTAACAATCGACTTCTGGTCATTAGGGTTTCCAACCCAAGTGGAATCAGTGTAACCAACCAACAAAGGAGTGCCCCCTAAACTATAATGTACCATGAACTGGACTATACCCTAGATATACAAAAGTATCATTTTTGTTTCTTTCCAATGGCTCTCATGGGGTGTTTTCATATATCAAGCAACAAGACCAACAACAAAGGAAATATTAGGATAGGTATGAGTCAAACATAAAAGGCTACCAACTAACTAACAATACAAAGTGGCATCTACTTCGAGTGTAGTACATGTGGCAACAAGTTTTACTATGGACTGGAAGGGAGATGGGGTTGGTTTATAATCTTCCATGTAAAATCGACAAAGAAGGTCACATGCATACTTAGACTAGAAAAGGGAAACTCCTTCCTTGGTTTGTAATAATTGGAGGCCAAGGAAATAATACAAATAATTTAAGTCTATTATTTCAAATTTCTTCTTAAGGATAGATTTTACATGGTTCAAAAGTTTGGGTTCACTATCAGTGAGAATAAGGTCATTGACAAAGAACAAGTATTATGAGATGGTTTTATACATTCTTGGTATAAACATTAGGGTCAAAATAAAATCAAGAAAAACCAACGTCAAGAAGAAAGCTACCCATTTTATCATACCAAGCATAAGGAGCTTTCTTAATACGATAGAGAGATTTATTAAGGTGACAAACAAGGTTGGAGTCATTTTGAACATAGCTAGGATTTTGTTCCATGTAAATTTATTCTTGCAAATCCCCATGCAAGAGGGAATATTTAACATCTATCTAATGGAACTCGCATTTATATGAGGCTGCAAGGGATAGAAAAAAGTGGATGGAACTCATTTTGGATATGGGGGAAAAGGTTTCATTATATTCAATCCTTTGAACTTGAGAAAATCCTTTGGAAAATAATCAGGCCTTATGTATTTCAAAACTTCCATTTGATATATACTTAGATATATACACCTGTTTACATTTGAAAACTTTTCTTCTTTTTGGAAGAGGTACAAGATCCAAAATATCGTCCATTATTAAGGAACATTATTATTCATTCATTGTTTTGTCATGATTTGGATGGATAGAAGCTTCTACAAATGTTTATGAATCACGAGTATTTGAAACTTGAGCCAAAAGAGAGGAGGCTTGCATGTAAAATGCTAATCTGTAGGATCGTTGGCAAGATCATTAGTTGATTCTTGGGTTGTATGGACCGATATAGGAAGAAATGATGCTTATGTAGGTTCATGTTCAATGGACCCAACTAAAGGGAGGTGAGTAGGCGAAGATGGATTTTCATCCTCACTACCATCATTTGAAGAAGAAACAAGAATATGATCACTCACAAAATAAGTTGGGAAGAGAAGATGGCACAAATGCCAAAGATGGCTTGGAGGCCAAAGAAGGCGCAAGCATCGAATTCAACTCACAAGCCGAGAGAATTTCATCAAAATTATCATATCTCCTAATAATAATTTCATTGAACTTAGGTTGAAGAAGTCGATAACCTCTAACATCTTCAGAATATCCAACAAAAAAACACTTCTCATTTTTAGGGTGTAATGCTTTCATTTTCTCATCATTAATGTGAGCCCATGCTTCACTACCAAACACATGAAAGTGGATTACATCTAGTTTATTTTTACTCCATGCTTCTTTCAGTGTTACATTTTTTAAAGCCTTTGTGGGAGTGAGATTGACTATGAAATTTCCATAATTAATGGCTTCCACTCAAAAATGAAGAATTCATCCCTTAGATTGGATCATACAATTTTTCATTTCCTTTAATGTGCAATTCTTTCTCTCAGCAACACCATTTTGATATGGTGTATATGGAACAATATTTGGCATTTGAATGCCCCATGTAGTGCAATAAGTTGTAAATTTGTTGTTACATATTCAACTCCATTATCCATTCTTAAATTTTGAAGCTAATGTCTAGATTGTTTTTCTACAAGGGCCTTGTAGGCCAAAAACATGTCAAAAAATTCATTCTTAAGTTTTAAGAAATAAACCCCAGTGCATTTGGAGAAGTCATCAATGGAAGTTAAGTAGTACTTGAACCTAGAGAAAGAAGGATAAGGAAGAAGACCATGCAAATTGTCAATATGAACAAGCTACAAGGGGGTCGAGGTGTGCCAAGAGGAAGTTTGTTAATACTATCCTCATGATGTTTGCTGAGAACATAGCCGACACAAGCTCCATCTATGCAAGAAATGAGAGGAAGAATAGTCACCGTATTTTGATTACATAGCTACTGCAATGAGTAGTAGTTTAGATGACCAAATTTTTCATGTCAAAGTTTTCTAGAGTCATTGCTATGAGAAATAAAAAATTATGGAAAAGATGATGATCCAAGTTGTCAAATCAGTACAACCTAATAATATCATCAACAATTCTAGTTGTTAGGACATGCTTAGGATATTTTAAATCCTTAATTACAAGTTACTTGGTGAGGTGAAAACTTTTTTGCTTTACCTTCACCTAAATGAGTGATTTTATATACTGATAGAAGGTTGTAGGAGAGACTTGGAACACACAATACATCCTTAAAATAACCATCATCCAGCTAAATTGTTCCAAACCCTACAAAATTTAGAGATATGTCATCACCAACACATATTTATTTGGTGTTACATTCATTGAGAGAAGAAAAAAATGATTTTTCCTTAGTCATATGATAATTTGATTTAGAATCAAGAAGCCACTAAGCCACTCATTAGAAGAACAATTCTACATTTCATTAAAGAAAAAACCAAAAGTAGAAAGTGCATGTCCATGAGAAGAAGAGTTGGAAGAAGAAGAATCAAGATTGACATTTTGTTTCTTCATTGTTGTTGTTAGCACCATGAGTCACCCTTAGACTTCTAGAAGGGTAATCCCAATACCCATTTGAATATCAAGACTGAATGTTTAAATAAGGTTTGGTAGGTGGATCAACAAGACTAAAAGAGAAAGGGAGAGGGCAACAAGATGATGTTTAAAAAAGCATGCCATTGGGTATGGAGTCATAACCACTCTGCGGATCAAAGGAAATGAAGTTGAGTTATCAGATCAAAAGCTATAAGATGATGGATGGAAGGATGAAGAATATAACAAAGAGTGGAACATTCAACGAATAAAAATCCTATATGCGAGATGGATGCAATATACTTGAACAATAAACAATGATTAATAAGCTTGTCACAACAAATCCTGTGCTACTCAAGAGTCCATCAATCAAAGGCAGTCGTGATCCTAAAAGTATGCAGTCTTATTCAAGCAAGAAGATAAAGGAATTAAAACAAAGAAAACTAACATTATGATAATACAACCTTCATGAATATTCAAGGGTAGAAATGATTACATTATGGTATTTCCTCTGGCTTACAAATTGCACACATGCAGGTTCATTGCTTCCTCAAGCTCTCTCAAGCCTCTTGATTGAACCCTTTTACAATGTTTTTCTCCAAAATATATAGGATATCCTCTTTACAAAACTGAAGGATGTGTCTTATTTATACCTTTCTAAAATTAGAAGAAGTTACAACAGAATAATAACTGTTGGGTATGTGTTATATTCTTTGCATGTGTATGCGTGGGCGCGTCAGATATAACAACTGCGTCTGATGATCCCTTGCACTAGTGATCTGTTTGTGCCATGTGCGTCGAGTGATTTCCTAGGGGGGTCCCATGGGGGGTAGGT
>ML788072.1:324451-361454 GCA_009831015.1 Picea engelmannii
TTAGCGGTTTTTGTAAATTAATCCCAGATTAAGGGATTGGGGTTTTGGTATCTACGGAATAACTAAAAACATTGTATATATATTGTATGGTGAATGGTGAAATTCTATATAATGAATATAAGAAAGGTTTTCTCGGTTGAGGGTTTCCGGTATAAAATCTTTGTGTACTCTGTGTATGAGCCATTGATTAATTTATGTCTTGCTTAAGAATCTATATGCATTGCTTTACTTCACAGGTTTAAAATTTACAATAACAACTTCCAAACAAATTGATAAATTCTAGGATTCAGTTCTTGACCTAATTAATGAATTCAAATCTCAACAAACTACATGAGTTTGGGTGGAAAAACAAATGATTCCTTGAGTCCTCATGGTGATTTTGCATGCTCCTTTCAACTAGCAGTTGAAAAAGTATTTGTCTCAAGATGACTGTTTGGTTTCACAACATCCATGTGAAACTCACAGTGAAATCTTTGTTTCCAGTAGTTTCGCAACGTGTTGGTGACTCGTTGCGAAATTTCTGACATCATTTTAGCTATATGCAGACTATGTGAAGGTTTTGGCCTCTACATTCTCTGTCCAACATAAATCCGAGGTTGTTCCCACCACATAAAGATACTCACAATGCACCAGTTCGAGCTTTCAATAAATTGCTAAGTACCTTAGAACACAACTTCAAAATAATCTCCTTTGGGCGTTTGGCAACGTTGTGTCTCTCCCAGTGGACTATATTTAGTAACAAAAGGCAGTAGATCTCAATCTCACCATTCATTTCACACTTGAGTGTTAATATTTGACTGAGGCACATTAGGGTTTGATACTTGGCTGGCTCAAAATGTCAAGAATTTGCAGGTTCTTCCCCTTAGGCTCTCTTATGGCACTTTGGTTGTCTCAACACACGACTCTCAACTCTTTGCCATAATCACATGCTTTATTTCTTGATACTCTTGTGACACTTGATCACACCGCTCTATGAACACCTGCAATCTTAGTGCTTTTTGGATTGCATTTGGTGGGAGATATCCCACATTTTCCAGGGAGAATGTGATATTATCGTTTATATGTGCCGATGTTTCTAACTTACATCGACGCATAGTGAAAATGTAGTCGCTCCTTGTGGGCTCCTCTCTTGGCTTAGCACTTGGTATTGGGTGCTGGGCTTTGGTGCTATATGTGTTATGTTAGCGCTTAGCTTGTGGATTTGGATATTGGGCCTCGTGCCCAATATTTTTATGAAAAATTATTATAACCCTATTATCAACCCGAGAGCCAAATTGGCTATGAAAACCCATTTTTATTTGCCAAACTTATAATTTTTTTCCCAGAGTTCCATATTTTTATCACCAAACTAGCGTTGACAATCAACTAACAAGTGCTATGAAATGACCAAAACTTCAAGTGCTACAAATTGAGCTAGTTCTTTGGCACTACAAAAGTAATGTTGCAAAAATGACCAAATTTAAAAATCCAAATTTTTGTGCGAACAGTTGCTTCTAAGGTCTCCATATTTTAAAAATGTTTAGACTCTAGATGGCAATCTCGTCCATAAAAATTGCAATAGTATTCTTACTTTTTAATTTTGGTCCTTTGTCACCATTGGGAGTAGAAGCTGGTTGAAAGGGTTTGGGACCCTTGTTTTTCTTGTTGTTGCAAGAATGTTTCTTCTTTGGATGCTTGGATTTATCATTCTATTAGGCCACTAAGGATTTGTTAGATGTACCTGCAGTTTTGGTCACTCCAAGATGCAAGAGCTTATCTTGCTCTCTAAACAAAGAATCACAAAAATATTCAAGAGAGGGTGGTTTCTAAGTAACCCCTAGAGCTTCTCAGGTGGAGTGAAAAGTAGATACAAAAATAGAATATGCACTACTAAGGTTAGCAATATAACATATATACATCAGTCAACCTTCATTTCTATTTTATATTCTTCAAGTAAATATCTAAGTGTTTTGAACTTAGATAGATAATCTTAAATGCAAGAGAAATCTTTGGGATTTAAAGAAATTAATTGGTTTTTAAGCTAGTGGGCTCAAATATCATTTTGTTTACCAAATGTGGTTTCCCTATTTTCCCTTGAGCTTCATTTGGGTCATCAATTGCTTGAAGGCGAAAACGTTTAAATCACTAGAGATGGACATTCTAATTAATTTATGTGCTTTGTCATTTTTATTGTCTCGTTTATCTTTCTTTTCGACATCAATGGGGGCAATTTCTTTTTCCAAGGTAATCTAGCAAAGTCCTTTACTTTGTAGTACATCCTCCATATGAGATTTACATGAGAAGTAGTTTGAATTAGTAAATAAAAGATCACTTGGACTATCCATATTAAATATGTAGGTAATATGTCTTCAAAAGTAGAAACTGACTATCTGGATGGAAAGCTCTAAAAAAAATAGACAGTTTACAAAAAAAAAATGACACTGAAAGTGGACTTTGAATGTCAAGTTATGCCCTTTTTAAGAAATACATAAAAGGTAATCAAGGTGGCATGTGGTAGGTAGAGGTTGGCCTACATGGTGATGGATGCACAATGAGATTGCCGAGTAAAATAAAAAAATTCTTCCTTCTTTGACTTTGCCTATAAGCTCACTTTTACAAATAAGTTACTTTAAATGATGTGACCCACTCACTTTTACCATGAAGTTACTTTATAAATTAAATCTGCATGCAAAAAGTAACTTAAAAAAGAACATTAAAGTAACTTTATAATGATCCCCTTTTTGTAATGCACTTTATAATAAAGTTTATGTGATAATTTAAAGTCTTATGAATTAAAAAAGAAAAAAATGAAAAAAAAATATTTGAATTCAATACATCTTATTTAATATCATAACTTTCAACTAAGTGAGCTAATGCAAAAAATACAACAAATGTTATTAAGGAGGAGTTTTTTCCTTGAATTACATGCTTACCCCCAAAACCCTTGTTTTTCTTGCAAAAACCTCAACACAAACACACACAAAAAAACAAAATTTGAAAAAAATTCCAAAACTTTATAAGATTGGGGTTAGATCTTTGTTAGCCTTCCCCCCAAAAAAAACTCTCTATGTTTCTGATTTATTGAGATCACATAAAGTGCAAAGAAAAGAGCATATATGTAGAAAGGAAAACACTTTATGCTATGTTATTTATTTTTCGAGATCACATAGAGTGTATGTCAAAGAGCATACACAGACAGGAAAGGGTACCAAACCAGAAATATAAATAGAAAATTTGAAATATTAAAACATCGTTAATTTTTTTTAAGTGTAATGAAACTTTCTACCTCAAGAAATCTTTTGATGCATGCAATGACACAGGTTCAAGGTCTTGATCAACAATGCGAGATGGTCTTCATATGGGCTCTGATACCATGTTTGAGAAAACAATGCATTTCCACATGGGTCACACACCTTAAGCAACCATTGACACAAACATATCAAAGATCATTGTACTGGTGTATTACATGGTTAAAACCCTCAAGAAGGGAAATAGTACATCGCCCCAACCAATAAGATCACTTGAGACAATATATTAATGCGAAAGAAAATAATTTTACATAAAATTTTCTCACAGTCGATCATTAACAAACAACCCTCCATGCTCTTTAAATAAAGATGATGGACCAATCAAGTGTTAAAACATGAATCAATATAGTAATTAACATCGAGGAGAAAAGGTTGGCGGAGGCGGCTGGATGGTAAAGTCGTTCTTGCAACGAAGGTCAGGTATTGTGCTCAAACCCGAGCAAGGACGTGGTCTAGTCGCGGAACAAAGCTTAACTGGGCCAAGCCCGCATACCTTTCGATACCTACAGGAGATGGCGGTGGCCTCCTCCGTAGCTCCGCATGCTCCTTCGCGAGAGCTCGGCCCTCACCTAGACTCTCCCCCCAGACGCTCCTCTGTTCGAAGCCTGTGCGACCCCTCCGACTCCCCGTCTGGAGTTCCTCCCTCCTCTGTTCAACTGTCTCCAGCAGTAGCAACAGGCTCGTCCTCTGCTATTCCATTGATACCCTCTCTGACCTCCTTCAAAGATGTGGTCTATCAAGGCCGCTCTTCTGGCTTTTCTCCTATGGTCCGTGAAGCTCCAGATCCAGTGATCCCTGTACCTCAGGAAGCGACGGTTCGTGAAGGTTTATTTAGATCTAATGCTTTGTTTTGCAGGTTCAACGACCTCTGGCCTCACCTGGCGGATCTGCATTCTTGGATTGCTTCAGAATGGAATCCACTCCTCGAAGACGAAGCTCATATTCTCCCTTGTGTAAAAGGTTTCTTCGTAGTGATTTTTGCCCCTGCAAAGGATAGAGATTTGATCTACAGTTCTAGGCCTTGGTTCTGGGGCAGGTCGAGTCTGTCTGTGCAGCTCTGGACCCCTTCTTTCGACCCCTCCTCATCTTCCATCCCTATGGCCCCCGTGTGGGTAAGGCTCCCTGGCCTGCCTATTCATTTTTGGGGTGATTCTTCTCTTAGCCATATTGGAAATGCTCTTGGCAAGTTTCATAGTAGCAGTCCGGAAACTAAATGTGGCTTCACTACCTATGCACAGATCTGTGTAGAGATGGATTTCAGTAAAGGATTCCCAGCGCGAATCACTCTTCATTATTCTTGGACGCAGAAGCTCAACTATGAGAATCTTCATTTTAGGTGCAGAAGTTGTTTTGAAACAGGGCACTTAGCCAACAACTGTCAGAAACTCCCCGAGAAAAACAGAAACCCAAAGAATCAACGCAAACCCACATGGTGGGTAGGAGCTCTTCCTGAGCATCAAAGCATAGAACCGGCTAATGATACCTCAAGCGAGGAAGATACAGAGATTGTACCACAGAAAACGAAACAAGTCACCTCTGTTCAGGAGCAAGAGCCTCCTTCCCCTAAAAATCCCAAGGGGAAGGCCCAGGCAGAAACCGATCCAACCATAATGCCAGGCATATCTCAGCCCGAACACCAGATCTCAAGCTGGGCCGACTTAGCAGATGAAGAAGGCCCCGACTTAACTGATGAAGAAGGCCCTCTACGACCAAAGGAAAGCCAATCTCATCAAAGCAAAGAATGGCAGACCGTGTCAAAAATAAAAAAGAAAAAAACTTTCAAGTTAGAAAGGATGTAATGACCCGCAGTCGAACCGGGTCACTAAAATAGTATGGTTTTCCAAGCTTCTTTCTGTTTTAGTTCAGTTAGGTTTGTCCCTCTGAATTACCAGGAAATTTTCAGATATAACGAACGCAGTGGTTTCCCCACTATTTTTTAATATAAAACATTAACCGTTTTTGTCAAAAAAAAAAAAACATCGAGGAGAATATGAATTGTCAGATTACTTAATGTCTAGAACATATCATAATCATCGGGTTACATAACTACAAATGCATACTAAGGAAACACACTACATAAACACACTTTTCCTAAAAACACATTAAACCAAATTGAAGTTAGCTAATTCCTAAGTTTCTAAATATCCTAACAATAATGATGGAGTAGTATCACTAAAGAACAATCCAGTTGACACCTATCATGGGTAAAAACATCTAGTAATTTGTCTCTCTATTTGTTCTATATTGTCTAATTTTCTCTTTAGTGGTGGGTATAGGACTAATAAAATTCATAAAAAACTAGATAAACATGTCTATCTTTGAGACATCTAAATATAACTATATTTAAACTTAAATCTTTTTTATTACAAAGTTGTATAGTTCAACTACAACATTTTCTAAAATAAATCAAACAATATTGTTATTATGAAATTATGAAAAAAAAAATATGAACATATTCACTTATAATGAAATAAGGGGGACAATTAATTGTATGGATGTTGAGTGCCTTATGAATATGAATATGTTGTACATTATGTCTACCATATTTTTCTTATAATTTTTAGTACTTTGAAAATATGTGTGTTTTTTTGGAAAAAAACATTGCTTATATTAACAAAGAATTATATTGTTCTACATATTTTGGAGCTAGTATCATGCTTAAGAAGTGTTTGAGGTTTATTTAGAACAATTTAGAATATTTTGACATTGTATTTGAGTTGTTAGATTGTTTACTTTTACTCCATAATGTGTTAGTCTCTATTTCATTTTTAAAGTATTATGTTACATTAACACTAATTTTCTCTCTACCTTATTACTTAAACCTATCATCCACAAGGTTGAATATAGATTTCTGTTTAAAGATGCTTTCATCACTTCACTTTATACATGTTAACACAACTACTTTATCCCACATATGAAACTGGCCATCTTGTCATCTAATGGAATAATTGTTTTCAAGTGCCCTTTGATAATACATCTTAACTTTTAAGAATTGAGTCATATTTCATTAAGTAGATATGTTATTATTTTTCCTCGTCAAGGTAGGAAATATTGTAATATAAGTTCCTTAAATGACATAAAGACACGACAACTACAAACTCTATTTGTTATTTCTATGTAGACCATAATATTTATCATGTATTTAATCATACATTATGGGTAATTGTTCCCTTGCACGTAACATTGATAGGTGTCTACAATCATTTGGTGGTAGAATATGTTGATGTTTGGATAATATCGGGAAGACATTTTTATAGATTAATAATTAATAATATAATTATTAATTACTAAGTAATATACAATAAGTAATAATAATAATAAATAATTATTATCCAAGGGATGCATCCTTTCATGGATGGTCACCATATATTCTCTATATATGGAACACTTGTCATTGTAATAAAATAACACCGGTCATATCTCATATCATATGAAGAAAAACAATATGGTATCAGAGCAGGATTGGGCTTGACTCGCTCACGGGAAGGCCCAAGTGAATGGAAGAGAAATGGAATCTTAACATATGCGAGAGTAGATATTTTGTGAGTGGATTGCTTCTAGGTATGTAGTAATGTGTTTTTTGTCCATCTAATCATTCATTTGATGAAGAAGCCACCATTTATAGAAGCTTCTACTATAATATAGTTTGAAATCGCTCTATCAGCATAGTTGAAGATCATGGAAGAGTTCCTATAGTAGGTTGAAGACTTCGGTGTTATGGATGGAGGCCTCGACTCACAGTTAGAATCCCACGATGTTGATATTCATCATTCTTTGTGGAGCGACATGTGATTGATAGAATCACCCAACGAGTGGTGAAGTGATGTGCCGACAACCATAGTGGAAGGAGAAGAATAACGTGAAGAGCCATTATTGACTCGCATGTAACTAAAGCGATGCAGATCAACTGAATTGAATATTTGTGAAGAGTGACTAGCTCTAGCTCGAAGAAGATGACAAAACTGATCTTGGAAAGATAGTTAGATTGTGAGATTTCCATCATTTCATTAAGGTTTAGTACTAATTTATTAATGTACTGGTATGATAGGTAGGACTGTTTGCATGTACTATTGTTTCCCCTGTTCGAGCAACAAGACCCCATCCCCTCAGGTAACACAATTGCCTCTTCATTTGAGAATGTAAAGAGCCTCTAGGTGGAGTATGCGTGGAATAATGGTAGGGAGATGAAGTTGGAAACTATGGTGAGTTGTGTGAAAGGTGATCGAGTGGGATCAAGGCACATGCCTACTATCCAGGACTCACGTTCCCCAATAGTTGCGTGGAAGGGCGTGTTGGACACTTGAAATGACACACATGTGAACACAAAACCCAGAATTTTGAGAAGAGGCGCGCCACATATTGGACAAAGCATGACAATGTCAAAATCAAGGATCCCGTCAACAAATGTGCCATTTGTATAAGAGTATATGTACCAGCAGAGACAATTGTTGTTGATAGAATTGGAGATGTTCTCTACAATAGAGAGGTGATGTCGATTCAATAGTCTACTCTGTCACATGAATCCTCACATGGGATCGTATCTCTGGAATTTTGACATGGGATCAAGATGATTGAAATTTTTTAGATAGGAGATAATATGGGGATGTATGTCTCTAGACAATAGTTGTGTGCTACTAGCAGTGTTTGTGTACCACTAGACAATATTTGTGTACTACTATGGATCAACATAGTTGTGTTCTATTGGATGGAATTGTAGTAGCTGTGTGCTACTAGTTGATTGTCATGGAGATTACTAGATCACTTGGAGCAGTTGTGTGTTCCAAGTGACAAATGATTCAAGCTATCAATAGCATGGTAGTAGTAGTGCACTACTAGTTGATTGCAGAGAAGTCAGTGGACTACTAGATGAAGACATCATGAAAAGATACCTACTTAGCTAAGAGGGAGTGTTGATGTTTGAGGCGACATCGTTAGATATTCTCCTCAGAGGGTCCTGTGTGGACTAGTAGGGGGGAATGTGGAATTCATACTGACATGCCTCAAATGGTCAGCTGAAGGAACCAAGACATTGGTTTCATGATGAAACCTGAATATGTCTTGTGAGACATTGGTTCCATGAGGGAACCTCGATATGTCTTAGACATTAGTTCCACGAGGGAACCTCGATATATCTTAGACATGTGTTTCACGAGGGAACCATGAGATGTCTAGTATGGACATAGATCACAAGTGAAACTTGAGGTTGGACACTTCAAGATATTTGGGTGTCTAGTATACATTCATGTACCCAAGGAGAAAAGGAACAAGTTAGACCCTTAAGGAAGAAAGGGTACATTTGTGGGGTACAATGAGTCTTCGAAGGCATACTAGATCTACATCCTTAATCAGATATAGATTGAAGTGAGCAAAGATGTTACCTTTGAGGAGGAGGTATCCTTCAGGATATCTATAGGATCTCACATGGAGATTGATAGTGAGAGACAGGAAGAGATGGTGCACTCTCCCCCTCACCCTCAAATAGTTCAGAGGGAGATAGTTCAGCCTATTGATCCAATTGATCATGTTGATTCTGTAGCTCCAATTGATGTTACCATAGATATTACAGTAGGTTGGAAGAGACCTACATGGGATCTTCAGACTTTGCAGGAGTTAGAAGGACATGCAACTCCTCGTGGTACCTTCTGAGAGAGAAAAGGACCTCAGAGATATTTGTGCTATGTCGCAACTATGAGCTACATCATTAATTATGAGCCTTCCTGTTATAAGGAGGCATCTATTCAACCAGTAGGGAGAGATGCCATGATGGAGGAGGGAGATATGCCATGATGGAGGAGTATCAGTCCATGATGAAGAATGATGTGTGGGATATTGTTCTGAGACCTAAGGGGAAGTCAGTAGTGACTTCCAAGTGGATCTATAAGATCAAACACATAGTTGACGGGAGCATTGAGAAGCACAAAATGAGGTTTGTTGCTAGAGGATTCTCTCAGGTGGAGGGAATAGATTATGAGGAGACATTTTCTCTTGTTTCTTGATACACTTCTATCCAAATGATTATTTCTATTGCAGCATCCATGGGTTGGAGACTACATCAGAAGGATGTGAAGAAAACCTTTCTCAATAGAGAGATTGAGGGACAAGTATACATCGAGCAACCATATGGTTTCATGATACATGAGAAGGAGTCTCATGTGTGCAAATTGAAGAAATACATGTATGGAATCAAGCAGGAACCTTGAGCTTGGTATGTGAGGATTGATGGAAACCTGATGAGTTTGGACTTCGACAAAAGTCTTGTTGATCCCAACCCGTACTACAAGACTGTTAATGGTGAGTCCCCAATTTTGGTCCTCCATGTTGATGATTTATTCCTCATCGGTACAAAGAGACTCATTGTTGAATGCAAGTATGCGTTGGCCTATGAGTTTGAGATTAACGACCTTGGTATGATGCACTACTTGGGACTAGATGTGTGGCAGAGAACTGGTGATATCTTCCTGAGTCAGGAGAAGTACATAGTTGAGATATTGAAGAATTTTGGGATGTTGAATGGCTATACCAATGGTGATGAATATGAAGAAACTAAGTGTGTCTTCTTCTGATTCCGACGATATTGATCCGACCCTATATATACAACTAATTGGATCATTGATGTATCTGGTTAACACCAGACCATATATTTTTTATGCAGTGAGTGCACTTAGCTAGTTTATGAGTCAGCTGAGAAAAACACACTAGATTGTTGCAAATCATGTGTTGAAATACCTGTGAGGCACAATTGGGCATGGTATGAGATATACTTCCAGTATTGACATGATATTGCAGGGATATACTGACTCTAATTAGGTAGGGAGTGCAGTGGACAGGAAGAACACCTCCGGGTGCTACTTCACTTTGGGAACTACCATGGTTTCCTAGTGTAGCAGGAAACCGAGTTCTGTGGCTTTGAGAACAATAGAAGCAGAGTACATTGCATTGAGTGTGGCAGTCCATGAAGTAGTGTGGCTTCGCAAGCTCCTTGCAGATTTATTTGGACATGTGCTAGATTCCATTGTTATTCATTGTGATAACTAGAGTTGTGTGAAGCTCTTAGAGAATCCAATGTTTCATCGAAACACATTGAGATCAAGTACCATTACATCCGAGACATGGTGCAGAGGAAGGCAGTATTGGTGCAATACCTTCCTACATATGAGCAAGTTGTTGATTCTCTTACCAAACCCCTTACTAGGATGAAGTTTGAGTACTTCCGTGACAGACTTGGTGTGGTAGAGAATGTCTCTCTCGCTGAGAGGGAGTGTTGATGTTTGCATCTTCCTGAGACATTCTCCAGATCGTACTCCTCTGTGACTGAGTTGAGTTGATATGTCAGGACACTTATCTGAGAAGGGATAAGTGGGTTTGGGATTATATCCCAACGTCCCTTGTGGAGAGCACATGAGGACACGTCCCTTGTGGAGAGAACATGAGGACATGTCAAGGGAGTTGACCTTGACGTCGTACACTATGGGGAGTTGACCCTAGTGTTTCTAGAGGGAGTAGCCTCTAGAAGTCCACACGGGAGTGCCATGTGTGACAATTTTTTTTCTACATTGCCTCGAGTAAGCATCGAGCGAACCTTCTCTTAGATTGGGCTATAGACCAAGGGAGATAGGATGCATTTATCACAAATGTGTACTTGTGGTAAATAGGCCTAGGCCTGGTCCTTCCTTGATCATGACAAGGAATAATATGGACTTGAGGTGCTTGAGGTGATTTCCACGTGTCAGTTAGCATTAGGCTGGCATTCACTCACATGTGTGTACCTATGGTGAATGACCTCGGTGTGGTCTTTGTCCTAGTCATGGTGATTTGGATGGGGCACGTCGGTCCCAAGGGGCATGACGATTGATGAGTGCATGGGTTCGTTTGGGAAACCGGGTCCACAAAGGGGTGCGGTGATTTGTTTGGACATGGGTTAGTGAAGGGGCGTGACACCCCCAAAGGACGTGATGATTTGCGATGGTGACCTTTGGAGAGCCTATAAGAGAACAAAGACACACAATCAAGGAAGATAATTTTGGTAGAACTTAGAGACAAGGAGAGCTATGCAATTCTGAGGCAAATAAATGGGAGGAGCTCCTTCAAGGATCCGAGTCGCTTCACTATGGGAGGACTTGTGTTGCCTTGAGTGTTGAAATAATGTAACTGGAAAGAGTATTCTTATTATTATTGTTATATTATTCATAGGATCAATCCCCATTGTGGATTGATTATGTCGGTTATTGTATTAGGACCAAATCCCCTTTTGCGGATTGGTCAACAGACAATTGTAATAGGCAGAATAAGAAGTCGGCCCCAACAGTTATTATTGAGACCCAGAAATATAATACAGGTGGGTTTACCCACCCAGAGTGAGAAGTTTTCCCTGCCAGTGAAGACACTTCACACGTGCTAGACTTGTATATATAGAGAGGCTAGCACCTCACTTTGACACACAACACACTTGGTCATTTCTAAGAGGCAAGTTGCGACTTACCAGTTGGAGAGAGGGAGAAGAGCGACACATATTTTAGAGAGGACTTTCTGTATTGGTTTGAGTTATCTCTTGACATTGTATTGGAAATTTATGATAAGGAAGTTTTTGTTGGGTTTTCTTCTCCTAGAGGGTTTCCCAGGATAAATGTTGTGTCTCTTGTGAATGTGTATTTCTCAGTGATATTGTTCTTATGTTGCTCTTATCTATTGAAATGAAAAGAACTATAATAATGGCATAAAACATTAACATGGTATCAGAGTCAACCTGAAGGAAGCATATTTCGCAAGAGAAAAACGTCATTGTTGCAGTACCTGCAAATTAGGGTTTTTCAAAAGTGAAGCTTTTCAGTTCCAAAACCACCTAGAAAGTTGTGCCCTCCCCTAAGGATCATTTTTGCACCTTGAGTGCACCTTTTCAGTGGCTAGATCTCTCGGAAAGTGAAACCCTAGTTTCACAAAAGTACCAGAAGTACCAGAAAACCAGTACCAGAAGTACTAGAAGTACCAGAAGCACCAGTCCAGAAATTCGCAGATCAGATTTGAAGGGGCAAAAAATCGATTTTATCAGATCCAAGTACACCAGGCTACTCGCCTCAGCCAAGTGCACCTCCTGGTAAGGTCAAAATTTGATTTTAAGCATTTTCATTTTTGGTCATTTTTCATAGCCTCAAGTACAAGATGTTTGCAAGCACAAAGCTTGTTGAGAAACTAGAAGGTATAGACAACTTCCGTGCCTGGAAGTATAGGATCGGTATGATCCTTGTAGAGAATGACCTAACAAGATTCATCAAAGAAGAAGTTCCAGAACCTGAAGATGTCGTAGAGAAAGCAAAGCATCAGAAGGACTTAATCAGGGCTCAAAGAATCATTGCAGATTCAATCAAAGACCACCTGATCCCGTATGTATCATCCAAGAAAACTCTGAAAGAGATGTTTGACTCTCTAAAAAAACTATACGAAGGAAAGAACATCAACCGAAAGATGAACCTAAGATCTCAATTGAAGAATACCAAGATGGAGAAAGGAGAAATGATTCAAGAATATTTCTCCCGAATCTCAGAAATTAAAGAACAGTTTGGGATCAACCATTATCTCGTGGCAGAGTAGGAAGCAATCCAGTATTGCTCTCAGCATAGCGGAAGCAATGTACATTGCCACATGTTATGCTAGTTGCGAAGCTATATGGCTTCGAAAGTTGTTGACCGGTTTATTTGACCTAGAAATGGAAGCAACCGCGATCCTATGTGACAACCATAGCTGCATAAAAATGACAGAGAATCTTGTATTCCATGACAGGTCAAAGAACATAGAGATTCACTATCATTACATCCGTGACATGGTACAGAGAGGAGCCTTGAAGCTCCTATATGTTAGCATGGATGAACAGGTTGCTGATGTGTTGACCAAACCTCTATCTCGTGTAAAGTTTGAACACTTTCGAGATAAGCTTGGTATAGTCCGAAAGGACCCTCCCTGAAAGGGGGAGTGTATGATTCCTTGCTTTTGACCTAGTTGTTAGACGTAAAGCAAGATGATTCCTTGCTTTTGACCTCACTGTTAGATGTAAAGCAAGATGATGTGTGATTCCTTTCTTCTGACCTCGCTGTTAGATGTAAAGCAAGATGATTCCTTGCTTCTGACCTCGCTGTTAGACGTAAAGCAAGATGATGTGTGATTCCTTGCTTCTGACCTCACTATTAGACGTAAAGCAAGATGATTCCTTGCTTCTGACCTCGCTGTTAGACGTAAAGCAAGATGATGTGTGATTCCTTGCTTTTGACCTAGTTGTTAGACGTAAAGCAAGATGATTCCTTGCTTCTGACCTCGTTGTTAGATGTAAAGCAAGATGATGATGTGTTGCTTGCTTCTGACCTAGTTGTTAGACGTAAAACAAGATGATTCCTTGCTTTTGACCTTGTTGTTAGAAGTAAAGCAAGATGATGATGTGTTCCTTTCTTTTGACCTAATTGTTAGACGTAAAGCAAGATGATTCCTTGCTTCTGACCTTGTTGTTAGACGTAAAACAAGATGATGATGTGTTCCTTGCTTCTGACCTAGTTGTTAGATGTAAAGCAAGATGATTCCTTGCTTCTAACCCAGTTGTTAGACGTAAAGAAAGATGATATATACCTTTCTTCTAACCTAGTTGTTAGACGTAAAACAAGATGTGACTGACACTGAGCTACTAGCGTATCTGCTGTGACATTGAGCCAGTGTAGTACTGTGATGTGTTAGCCTAGTGTTGTGATGAGGTATCATTTTTTACTGATACATATTGATGCAGATGATGATGGTATTCTTTCAAGAATGACGATGTTGCAGATGATGAAAACTTCTGATGACTCATAGATATGCCATCCAATGTTCCAAGATGATATTGATGATACTGTCCTCCTGATGCCACTGATGATGCAGACCTCTCTCGCCTGATGCTATTGAAGAATACCCTTCTTGTTAAGGGGGAGTGTTGAAATAATGTAACTGCAAAGAGTATTCTTATTATTATTGTTATATTATTCATAGGATCAATCCTCATTGTGGATTGATCATACCGATTATTGTATTAGGACCAAATCCCTTTTTTCGGATTGGTCAACAGACAATTGTAATAGGCAAAATAAGAAGTCAGCCCCAACAGTTATTATTGAGACCCAGAAATATAATAAAGGTGGGTTTACCCACCCAGAGTGAGAAGTCGGTCCTGCCAACGAAGACACTTCACACGTGCTAGACTTGTATATATAGAGAGGCTAGCGCCTCACTTTGACACACAACACACTTTCTCATTTCTAAGAGGCAAGTTGTGACTTACCAGTTGGAGAGAGGGAGAAGAGTGGCACATCTTTTGGAGAGGAATTTCTGTATTGGTTTGAGTTATCTCTTGACATTATATTGGCAATTTATGATAAGGAAGTTTTTGCTGGGTTTTCTTCCCCTAGAGGGTTTCCCAGGATAAATGTTGTGTCTCTTGTGAATGTGTATTTCTCAGTGATCTTGTTCTTATGTTTCTCTTATCTATTGAAATGCAAAGAACTATAATAATGGCATAAAACATTAACATTGAGGAGGAGGGTTCGATGGATAGAGCTAGAAAATTTCTCTTGGGCAAATTTTGGCTATGCCTGGAAATGCAGGTCTGTGGAGGCATGTGTGAGACATAACCGAAATATGTGAAGTCTTTGAAAAAAAAGAGGTAGAGCTTGGAAAAATGAAGAGGAAACAAGTCTATGGATGAGGGAACGACTGAGGTGCACCTTCAGTGGTTGTGGAGATGGTTGCGAAAGATAGTCTTGATGTTTGACTCTGTCGAAGTTATAAACTGAGCTGGTAGTGCTCATGTTGTAATTGTTTTGCAATAACAAATATTTAGTCAGGTGTTAGGCATGGTTTGTGCCTCCTGCACTATATCTATGTTTTTCTTGTCTATTTCGCTCTTGTTTTCTTTTCTTCTCATGTTCTTATATGTATGTTTAAAAATGACTAAGTGTTAAAGTAGTTAACGGATGTCTAAGTATACAAGATTTGTACTAGAGTAGGAGTGTGACTTGTTGATCGCCTAAAATGAAGTATGGGTATTCTCTAAGTGAAGAGGCGTAGTCATGATGAAGTAGTCTTGGTGTTTCCAAGCATCCAAGTGAGAAACGTTGCAATGCCACACGCCCTCAAGAGGTGCACGATCGTAAGACATGTTGTGGGGACGTAACATATGGTATCATAGTGAACTTTGAATGCAATTCATTGAAAAGTCATTTCGGTGGGAACATTCATAGATTGAGTGGATAGGTCAGTGCAAAAAAAAATTTCATCATAGACTTTGCATCAGACTTACACAAAAGTTTGGTTGACAGTTCATCGGGAAGGTTGAGTTGGGCGCACACCTTGTGCGGACCAAGAGCAAAGTTTGTGGTGAAATGAAGCACTTGGACAGGGTGGCTGATCACAACACTATTTGAAGAACTTGGTGTAGACTTGACCGCAAAGGAACTTTGGTTGGTTTTATTCATGACATAATTCAATGTTGGACTTGTTGTGCACACCTTGGAGAGACTAGATGCAGATTTTGTTGGGTGAACCAAGCACTTGTCGCAGAGATAACCACATAAGTGATAAAGAAGTGAAATGCGAAGGGTGATTGCAGAAGTGATTGCAAAGGGGAGAAATTTTAGGTTGTAGGGAGGTGAAGCACTTTGGTGCATTGGACGACCTAGGGAAACCTAGAGAATATTGCAACAGGCAGTGGGTTGGGAACATTTCCATCGTGACATCTTCATGTCGTGAATCACTGAGAACAATAGTTGAGTTGATATGGGTTTTTCGACGATGGGTAGACTGCAACCTTTAGACAAGGTGACTCTTCACATAGTTACAACAATTGGCTAACAAAAATATGAATTGAAAATTAGGCGGTGGGTGCATGGTGCCTTGAAACAAAAGTAGTCAAGGTGTGGAGATGACAAGCATTGAAGATGAGTTCGATCGGTTGCATGCAAATCTTGGGACTTAGAAAAGTTTGTGAAATGGATGGATGGAATCAGCCTTGTATCATAGTGGACAGTGGTTGAGGTGAGGTCATGTGAAGAGTCGGTTTCTTGGGAAAGTGGAGGTCCAAGACAATAGGCTTAAAACATGGTTGCAACGAATGATGCAATTGGAAAGGTATGGTTTTCTTGAGTTCTTGCATTTTCCAAGTCTTGCAATGAGTTCTTTGAAGGGAATATGGATGACTTGGTAGTTCAAGTGCATCTTGTTTCTATGGTGAACACCGATAGAGTTTAGGGTGACTCAAGTGGTGCAGATTCAAAGAAGTCATGAAAATTTTTGGGATGCTTTGGTTGGGAAAACATGCAGATAGATCAAGGTAACCTAATTTGATGAGTTATGTGGTGGAATTAGGTATATTTGAATGCATCCATGGAGGTGGCTTGAGGAAGCTTCATAACTCTTTGATGAGGTGCATTGGACAGGTCATTGTGGTGAAGTGAATAACGAAGTCCGGACATGTTGAGTTGAGAGGATGGATGAGGTTCCTTAGCCAGTTTTGTTGGGTGATGTGGTGACTTGACAAGTCGTGATGACAGTGCCAAAGTTTGGATTCTTGTAGGATGAGCAAGTCAATTTCATTCCAAGAGATAGATGGAGTCAACAAAGAAGCCGACCTAGAATTGTTGGAATTCAACCTGAATGGGCAAAACACAAACCAAGTGACTTCGATGGTGTTCTCTCTCCTTTGGTATGGGACATTGGATGAGACAAAGTACACCTTGGTGACTTGTGGATGATTATGTGATGAATTAGGGATCCAACGAGGGTCGTTGGTTGAGGTTGGTAGAGTATTGGTTCGAACATGCTTAAGGCATGGAAGTTCTTTGAGGTGACTCATTATACTTGGAGTGATTTGGAAAGTTCATTGGGACATTTGAGGAGTGTAGGCATGTTGTGCACACTCACCACAAATGTTGAGTTGTGTTGATGTAACTTAACGAAAGGAGGCGAGTTGGGGAGTTTCCTTCATTTGAAGGATAGTGCAGATAGTCAAATTGCAACATCAATAAAGTACTTGTACATGAGTGTTTCTATTTCTTTGGGAAGCATGGTTGAAGGTGAAGCCTAACCATTTCAAATCATAGAGGGGTAAGACACAACGACATGGAGAAGTGATGAAGCAGTAAGGAAAAAGTAGTCTAGACGTGCAATTCTTGGTGCAACAGATTGACTAACTATGCCATGAGGTGGAGAGTGGAGTCAAGTTGTCGTAGAATACTTCGTTTCAAGATAACTTCATAGTGCAACAAGGTGAGGGGTGACCTTGCCTTAGTATGATATTGTTGCATAGATGGATCACATTGCAAAAGGAAGTGACCATTTTGTGCATGAGGGTGTGTATACTCAAGAAGGGTGATAGTTGGACTAACCATTCAACTAGTTCACGACTTGGGCGAGAACAATAGCATGACAAGAGGTTTAAGAGTGAAAACATGTCAATAGGTTCAAAGTGCAACACATAGAAATTATGGAGGGTCTCCTTGATGAAGATGATATGATGGAAGGAACGATGAGGCAAGGATGGACACTTGCCTTAGTCTTTGGAGTTGGACATGGTGACGAAAATGCAAGCAAAAAAGGATAAGTTCAGTCATGGGGAGGCACATCTCAAGACTTGGACGTGATGGTTGGATTAGCTACCCAACCAATGCAATAGTTGAGACACACAATGTGCGGTGATTTCACATCCCTGCAACGTGCCTTTTGATCATGCACCTCTTGAGGGCATGTGACACTGCATTTTTTCTTACTTGGCTGCTTGGCACCACCAAGGATACTTTATTTCAAATACACCTCTTCACCTAGAGCATACCCATAATTTGTTCTAGGCTACCAACGAGTCACAGTCCTACTCTAGTGCAACTCTTGTATACTTATACATTCATTAATTTCTTTAACATTTAGTCATATATAAGCATACATCCAAGAACATGAGAATCCAAGAGAACAACAACAAAACAAATAAGAGAAACATAGATATAATGCAGGTGACACAAATCGTTCCTAACACTCGACTAATTCTTTGTTATTGTAGAATAGTTACAACATGAGCACTATCGTATCAGTTTACAACTTCGACAGATTCAAATGAATCACCTCACCTCACCAAGACACTCATGAAAAAATCTGTTACCACAAGGTTCTTTGTCGCAAGAATCTCTGCAACCACCTGCAATGCACCTCAAACTTTCCATCACCTGTAGACTTACTGTCTCTTTGTTTTCATAGACTTTGCCTCTTCGTTTCCACAAACTTCATAGATTTTGGTTCTGCTTCACACATGCCTCCAACAGACCTACATTTCCAGACTTATCCAAAATATTCCCAAGGGAAGTTCTCCCAAGTTTGTCCATTGAAAACCCTCAAAGAAACACAAGTCCTCCCATATGGAGCAACTTAGCTCCTTGAGGGAGTTTCCTCCCTTTGTCTGCCTCAGAATCACAAAGCTCTCTTGATCTCCTTTTCTTTCCAAAAAAATTCTCTCTTGGTTGTGTGCCCTTGTTCTCTTATAGTATCTCCAAAGGTCACCATCTCAAACCATCGAGTCCTTTGGGGGTATCGTGCCCCTTCATGAACCCATGTCCAAACGAATCATCACGCCCCTTCGTAGACTCAGTTGCCCAGAGGAACCCATGCGCTTGTCAACAGTCATGCCCCTTGGGACCGACAGACCCATCCTTGGTGTGCCCCTCATGCTTGTGTGGCCCATCCATCGAACCGACTCATCCTCTTGGGTGTTCGCGCCCCTTAGGTGATTTAGGCCAAATTTTCTATGTGCGCCCTCCATGCCTTAGTATTTTCAATTGTTTGGTGAAGTGCCCAAGTATTATCCTCAATTATTCATCAAACCATGCGTCATTTGACTTATGTCGCAAGGGAAATTGGGTGGAGTCATCCCTTGGCACGTCACACACCCAAGGAACCCCAAATCTCCCCTATATGAAGATGTTCATATCTTCATTTGCACCGAGCGTCCTGCCTGCCCAATTCAAACTCTGGTGGAAGTGCATGTGCCTGAGCTAAGATCCCAAGGCCTAACATTGTCCCCCACCTAAAGTCATTTTTGTCCTCGACAACATCCAAAAAATGTGTGATCTCCAATTTTTTCCCAACTAGAAACCCCAAGTTTTGTGCTAACTAGAAACCCCAAATTCTGCTAAAGTGGAAACCCCAAGTTTCCACAAACAAAATGATACTGCACCCAACTCTGCATGATCTACTTCCCGAGTCAATGTGGTCACTTCACCCAACTCCAAGGATGAAATTCACCCAAATTTGTTGCACTCTCTCACTGTGATGTTGTTTCCTTGTTGTTGTTCAATTTCGTTGTTGTTGTCATTTCTTGCTACAATTGATTGTTGTCCACTTCACTTAAATATTTTTCCTAAGTGTTGAACTCTTGTGATTTTGTTTCCACGCCCATACTTCAACAAATTCTGCCATGTCTTCGCACATTGCGCGTCTCAAGTCTTGTACTAGTCAGGTGATCAATCCAATTATTACGTCCAAGTCTTTAGATGTGCCTCCCCATGCCTAAACTTAGTCTTTTCTTTCACATCTCTGTCACTCTGTCCAACTCCAAAGACTAAGGTAAGTGTTCATATTTTCCTACCAATGCTTCCATTATTTGATATTTTTCAAGGATATCCCCCACAGTGTCTAAGTGTTGCACTTTAAACCTACTGGAACATTCGTACTCTTGATCCCCTTGTCATGTTGTTGTTCTTTCCCAAGTCGTGAAATAGATGAATGGTCAGTCCAACCGTCACACTCCTTGAGACTACACACCTTCATGCACAAATAAATTACTTCCTTTCACAATTCAGTTCGTCTGTGCAATGATATCAGACCAAGGTAAGGTTGTCCCTCACCTTTCTACACTATGGATTCACCTTGAAAAAATTTCTTCTGTGGAAACTCGACTCCTTTGTCCTCCTCATAGCATAGTTATCTAATCTTACCCAAGGTCTGCATGTCTATACTGCCTTTGCTTTACTACTTCATCACCCGACCATGTCACAACATCCTCCTCTCTTGCCTTGGAATGGTCAAGCTTCACCCTCAACCATGTTACTCCAAATCAAGAGAAACACCCATGCCCAATCTCTTCATGCTACAATCTTCTTGTCTACACAATCCTCCAAACGAAGGAAAGTTCTGAACTCACCTCCTTTCATCAAGCCACCTCAATGCAACTCAAAATATGTGATGAGTGTGGCCAACACACCTACACTCCTCAAATGTCCCAATGAATTGTTCAAAGTGTTCTACGTAGAATGAGTCACCTCAAAGAACTTCCATGCCTTAGGCACGTTTGAAACATTACTCTGTCAACTACAACCAACGATCCTCGCCAGATCTCTAAGTCATCACACAATCGTCCGCAAGTCACCGCTCTGCTTCATCCAATGTCCCATCCCAAAGGAAAGAAAACACCACCCAAGTCACTTGGTTTGCATTCTTCCCATTTAGGTTGACTACCAACAATTCTTGGCCAACTTCTCTACTGACTCCATCTGTCTCCTAGAATTAAACTGCCTTGCACAACCTGCAAGTGTCCAAACTTTGACACTATCATCACGACTGTCAAGTCATCGCATGACCTAACAAATATGGATAAATAACCAAACAGTAGGGCGCCTCATCCATCCTCTCAACTCGACACACCCAAACCTCACTACCTACTTAACTGCAAGGACATGTCCAATGCACTTCATCAAAGAGTTAGGCAACTTCCTCAAGCCACCTCCATGGATACATCCAAATATTCCTATGTCCTCATCAAAGTAGGTCGTCCCAAGCTATTTTTCACATTCTCCCAACCAAGACGTCCCAACTACTAGATGACTCCTTCGAATCTGCACAACTTGAGTCACCCTCAAGTCTGTCAATTTTCACCATGAAAATGGACTGCACTTGAACCACCAAGTTATCTATCTCCCCTTCAAATAAATCACTGCAACACTTGAAAAATGAAAGAAATCAAGCCAACCATACCTTTCCAATGACATCATTTGCTATAACCATGTTCTAAGCCTACTGCCTTGGGCCTCCGCTTGCCCAAGCAACTGACTCTCTGCATGAACTCTCTGCAATCATCGTCCACTGTGATAAAAGGATGAATCCATCCATCCACTTCATAAATTATTCTAAGTCCCAAATTTTGCATGCAACCAATCGAAATCATATCCAATGTCTTGTCATCTCCGCATCTTGAGTGCTTCCACTTCAGGGCACCATGCACCCACCGCCTGACTATCAAGTCATACTGTTGCTAACTGACTATCGTAACTTTGCGAAGAGATACCTCATCTGAAGGTTGCGGTCTACCTGTCATTCAAAAACCAAAATAAACTCAATTATTGTTCTCGACGATGCACGACACAAAGACATCATGAAGGAAACATTCCCAACCAACTTCCTACTACGGATATGCTCTAATTCAGCCTATCTCATCCAACACACTCAAGTACTTCACCTTCCTGCAACCCAAAATTTCTCCTCTTCACGATCACTCTTGCGATAACCCTCTGCATTTCGCTTCTGTGATCACTTATGCGGTTATAACTATGACAAGTTGTGTAATGATATTATGTTCAACTGCCTTTCCCAAGTGCTTGGTTCACCCAATGAAATCTGCACTTGGTCTCTCTAAGATGTGCACAATAGGTTTCGACACTGAATTTCATCACGATCAAACCAACCAAGTCTTCCTTTGCGATCAAGCTTGCGATAATTTGTGTGATAAACTCAACGACGAGTGTTGTGATCACCCACCTTATCCAAGTGTTTCATTTCCACAAACTATGCTCTTGGTTTCCACAAGGTGTGTTGCCAACTCAACCTTCTCTTTGCACCATCAACCGAACCTATGTCGTAAGTCTGATGCAAATTCTGCAATGAGCAAGTTGATTGCACCGAACTATTCACCAAGTCTACGAACATTCCCACTGAACTGTCTTCTCAACAAATTTCCTTCTCAATAAGTGCACCCTACCCCAACTGTCCTGATTGCAAGAGTGGTGAAAAGAACCAAACTTCTCTGATACCATTTGTCATGTCCCCACAACATGCCTTGTGATTGTGCACCTCTTGAATCCATGCAACATCCTAAATTTTCTTACTTGGATGCTTGGCACCACCAAGGATAATTCATCTAGACTACACCTCTTCACCTAGATCATAGCCATACTCTGTTCTAGGCTACCGACAAGTCATACTCCTACTCTAGTGAAACTATTGTATACTTAGACATTCATTATCTTCTTTAACACTTAGTCATATATAAGCATAAATCCAAGAACATGAGAATCAAAGAGAACAAAAATGAAACAGACAAGAGAAACATATATATAGTGCGAGCGACACAAACCATGCCTAATGCCCCACTAATTATTTCTTATTGCAAAACAACTACAACATGAGAACTACCATCTCGGTTTACAACTTTGGTAGAGTCAAACGACTCACCTCACCTCACCAAGAAACTCATGAACAAATATGTCAACACAAGACCCTCTATCGTAACCATCTCCACAACCACCAACAGTGCACCTCAAACGGTCACTCACCCTCAGACTTGTTGTCTCTTAATTTTCACAGAATCCACCTCTTTGTTTCCATATAATTCATAGATTTTGGTCCTGCCTCACACATCCCTCAAATAGACCTGTGTTTCCATCCTTAGCCAAAATCTTCCCAAGAGAATTTTTCCCAACTCTTTCCATCAAATTCCCCTCAAGGAAGTACAAGTCCTCCCATATGGAGCAACTTGGCTCCTTGAGGGAGTTGCCTCCCTTCATCTGCCTTAGAATTGCAAAGCTCTCTTGCTCTCCTTTTCTTGCCAAAACTTTTCTCTCTTGGTTGTGGACCCTTTTTCTCTTATAGGCTCTTGAAAGGTCACTATCACAAACCATCACGTCCTTTGGGGGTTTCATGCCCCTTTGCAAACCCATGTCCAAACAAATCTAGCAGACTTTTCAATTACTTCCTAATTAACATAGTGAACAACTGAAGAGTTGTGCATTTAATTATCAATCTAGGGTCGTATCTTACTTACAAATTATCGTCCACCATATATGAAAATATTAGTGTTGTTTTAGCTAAGGAGTTGTATCACTTTTGATGTCACAAATTGAGGATTCAAGTTACTTAATTAAGTCACCAAATTACACTAGTAAATATCATACTTGCAGAAATTAAATCACACTTGCAGAATTGAAATAATACTTGCAGAAATTGAAATCACACTTTTCGAAAATTGAAATCACACTTGCATAAATTGAAATCACACTTGTGAAAATTGAAATCACACTTATATAAATTGAAATCACACTTTGTGGAAATTGAAATCACGCTTGCAAAAATTGAAATCACGCTTTGCGGAAATTGAAATCACACTTGTAGAAATTGAAATCACGCTTGCTGAAATTAAATTTATACTATGTTTTATTGGTGACTTGCTCAAGTAGAATGAAGGTCCTATTCTATTGTAACAATTACATTTTTTCACATTGTTGGGCCATAATTTTGGGACCATTTTTTAGAGCTGTGCAACGTGCAGAAAAGAAGGAAAGACAATTGGCACACTTTCAGGACCAACACATGCAAAAGGAGGAAGACCGTTGGAAGTCGTTAGGAATTTTGGGTCCATTGATAAGGGCTAAGCCCTATTATAATTGTATAAATATATAAGGGTTTTGGGATAGAGAGTACTCAAAGAGTGAGAAAGTATGAGAGTATAAGAGTAAGAAGTGGTGAATGTATGCAAGGATAAAAGAGTGAAGAGCGACAGAGATAGATAGAGAGATATGAGAACAACAAGGGCCTAATGTATGAGTGCAGTGCTCATATTTTGTAATGGATGATTTTGAATAATATAATAATAAGTCGACCGTTGTGGACATATCCCATCTTGGGTGAAACATGTTAACTATGGTGTCTATGTGTTTCTTGTTTTGTTTATTGTGCACATATGATATATGTTTGTTATTCTGAATATGTACATGTTATTATGTTTCTGTGCACGTGATATAAGGTATAATGAACTAATTCTAATTACAGTGGTTATGAGGATTTTCTCCCATCCCTTCATCACTACGGTAACCTGGTTATTAAAGTTCTCATAGATACCTTAGGTGAGACTTCACTTGCTTGTGGGTGATGCCGAAAGGGCTAGTATCAGAGGGTTTTGTTAGTGAATTCATTTCAAACCCTGGTTATGCCCAAGGTGTGCCAGCAAATGGTTCTATTATCGGCACCGGGATCTACGATTAAGGGGAATGTGGAGGCCGATTAAGGAAGAGAACGATCAATGGTTAGAGGAAAATGAACACATTTTTTCCAAAGATAAGAATAAGAACCCACATATCAGCTCAGAGAAGTGGCTATAGAGGTATGTATTTACAGACTTACATGAGGTTTTATTTGTTGTTTTCTCGATAGTTTTGGCTGAGTGGTTACAAAGGTTAGCTGAAAAGAACAGAACATTCCACACTATTGTTCCAAGGAGTTGGACCCTTGAGTTGATCCACCAAGTTAATACCATAAGTAATCAGATCTTGCGCACAATTGATTTCTAGATGGATAGTGTATTGGGGGGTTATATTATTGAGTTTTCTATAGATTATACCTAGTCATATAGTGTTGTTGAAAGATAGTTCTTTAAAGGTCTGTGCGAAATATATTTGAAATCATTGTCTACTTGGGTCGAGATGTTGTTGTGTGATAAGGGGGTTATGAAGTTGGAACATGATCACCCTAGTATCTAGGTGCCTTCACGCACAGAGAGACTATGGGTTGAACAGTGCATGGTTTGAGTGTATGGAGAAGAGGGATGCAAGAAAGAATGAATGAGGAACAGATGGACTGAGAATATTGAGAGAAGAAGAATGTGCGATTGAAGAAGAGATTAGAGTATTGCACAGTGGAAAAATATTTCAGTACAATAAGAAGAGGATTGTGGTTGATAGAGAAGAGAAGCACAATGTCGTTGAGGAAAGAGACACTAGTGTAGTACTCGAGATTGAAGGAATAACACACACAAAAATAAAGGAAAAGGAAAGTGATCATCAAATAAGTCCAACATAATGAGATCTATTACATACCACTCAATCCAGACTCTGTATTGAACCTATGAACTTGTGTGCATCTTCGAGGTCTAAACATTTCTCGTGAACACTTGTAGTTAGTGAAGGAAGAAAGGATAATAGTAAAGGTAGTTAGAGTAGTGGAAGTAGTGTGACAACCGAGAATCAGTTAGTGACACCAAGGAAGAATATTGCACAGTACAAAATGACGAGGGTATACCCCACTTTGAGAATGTTTGTCTTCCATGGGGAAGGAACAAAATATATGGAACAACACTTATTTGTATGTGAAGAAATATGGACCGTGAATCAGGTCTAGGATGATGATACCAAAATCACACAGTTAGTGACAACATTCAGAGACCGTGCGTTACTCTGGTATATGAAGTATCAGTCCACTGCGCCAACGGGACAAGCCAGAACATTAGTAGACATAAGGAAATCCTTGTTAAAATAATTCCATAAATAGAACTCTGGCTCATAGTGTATTACAGAACTAAAAGAGATCAAGCAATTGCATAATGAATCAATAATGGATTTTTACCAGAGATTCAAGATCTTGATGGATCGATTGACCTTCCATATTCCAGATGATAAACATAGATAATGGTTCATTGCGGGATTGTTACCACATATACAATGCCCGTTGACGCAACATAATATTATGTCACAGTCAGAAGTGTTATAGATCGCCATCAATTTGGAAGCATATTATGTAGGAGAGAATGGCGCATGGATGGCTCAGGTTCAGTTGCGGTTAGAAACATTGACAATTCAGTTACAAGAGCTTGCTAAAGGGAAGGAAAAACATGAAAAAGTATGCTTTGTTACACACATAAAGGAAGGTCATCATAAGAATGAGTGTCCAAACTTTAAAGATTATTTGGCTACATGAGCTTCAAATCCCTTGGCCATAGGAGGAGGGGTATGGTGTGAGATATACAAAATGATGGTTCATCATCCAACCACTTGTCCCTTGATGTAGAAATACCAGAGTACTTCCAATAACTTATTTTGTAATATTTGTAAGTCAGTAGGACATGATGAAAAGGATTGTCGTGCACTTGATATCATGAGAGAACACACTGCAGATTCATATAGAGTTCAAGGGGAAGATAAATTGGAAGGAGGGGTGCAACAATATAATACTCTGAGGGGATAGAATCAAGGAGGAAGAGGAGGATTCCGAGGTTGGGGAAGAGGAGGATTCAATAGAGGAAGAGTACCAATTATTTGTTATAACTGTAATCATCCTGGGAATTTGGTGCGATATCATTCAAACCCTTGTACAAAGTGCACATACTGTAGACAACTGGATCATGCGATGAAAGACTTTCCTTAATTGATCTCAAAGTGGTAGGAAAAGAGGATTCATAATGTGCAAATGATAGCAGTGGAAGAGCATGATGATCGACCTAAGGTAGAAACAATTATGCATGCAAGAGAAAGAACATAAGTTAATGCGAAAGAACAAGGAATTCAGACTCACCAGTGGGTTAGGAAAGAAACATAACCTCCTCCAACATTTGACCCATGGAAGGAGAGAGACACATATAAGAAAGAAAGAAAGGATATGTGTAACAACCCTAGTTGAAAATATGCTTAGAGATTATTAAGAAAAATTAATTAGGTGATTAATTGTCTTAACATGGTTTTGACTAAACAAGGATTGGCATAATAATATTAATTAAATATTTATTAATTAATTAATTGTTATAATTTTGATTAATTAATTAATTAAATTAATTACCTATCACATTGAATGAACAGGGTAATAAATTTAATAGGGTTAATAAATTATATTGTTTAAATTAAAGATTACGTGTACGGAGGGGATAAGGGGCATTAATAAATGGATAAGGAACATTAATAAGTGGATAAGGGGCATTAACTAGGTGGATAAGGTAATAAATGTGTAGGTAAGGAAGTAAATGAGGTGAAAGGGCNTTGGATTTGGAGGGAGGAGAGTTTGAGTTCTGTAGTCGGGAGGATTAGTACAGGGGGCACCGGTTTGCTGGGGGTTTTGGGCACTGGGACCAGGATATCCATATGGTATTCTGGAGCTAGGATGTTGTCCTAGTTGGCAGGGTGGAAACTCGTTTTGGGAAAAGTTGGTCTGTGGCTTCAAGCTGGACAAGTGGAAGTAGCAGGAAGGTCAACAAGATAAGCGGAAGGTTATCATCAGACTAAGGTATTTTAATTTACGTATTTTTTTTATGCAATTTAAGGAATATGATGTGTTATGAGGCTGTCTGTAAGCTATTATGTTTAGCTCAATAAATTTTATATGTTCTGGTGATTAATTTATTTGTGCAATTGAAATGATTTATATCAAAATTTGTATTTACAGTCACCACAAATGGTATCATAGCTTCATCTTGAAGCACTGGGGCCTTAAGGGCCAAGTTCCCAACTCCAACTCCAGCTCTGCCTAACCTGCAAACCAAACACACTATTTTTTTGATTATATATAAGCAAATCTAAATATATATAAACAATACGAATTGAAAATGTAAAAACAAATTTACCAAAGTAAAACAAGTGAAATATGAATACAACTAGGGTTGTTACAAGAAAGCTTCCAGCATACTACAAAATAAAAGTTCCAGGTGGGCCTACATGTTGCCTGGTTAACATATATTCCTAAGATACAAATAACTTTAAAATACATAAGTTTAATCACGAACAAGAGCACTACCCAAAGTTTAATGACAAACAAGAGCACTACCCACGTCTTCTTTGCCCCTCATCAAATTGTGGGCAACTTTGCTCTTTAATTTCCACAGGATCTGTCAACTAGTGGACTGATTCATCCTCCTTTAGCGTAATCTGGTAGGAATTCTCTATTTCTCTTTTGTTGGAAGCCATTGTTAATGAGTCTAATGAGTCCATGCGTTGGATGAGTGTGAAGTCTCGTAATCTATGGCATTGTGCTTTGAAGGGATCGAGTTCCTACTTCTGTTACACTAGGATATTCACGATGTTAGCAATCTTAGTAGTGTGGACCTGCTCAATCTTTGTGATTCTGGAAGAGTGTGAGCAGAGCACTTCGGTTGGATTGAATAAGGTCTTCATGGCGGCGCATGACTCTACGAAGCTCCTGAGTAACATTATCCATAGTAGCAAGACCTACCTTCATGATGGAACTAAATAGGATACCAGTGGAAGAGATAAATTCTCTTACTTAGATGAACAAGAAAACCCTTGGAACGAGGGGGTGGTGCCTCTGTCAAATTCCACCATCCAATTTCCCTATTAGAATTAGCACAAGAAACTTATAGAGAATACGTGCATAAAAAGGCTAAATTTCCAACTTACACCAACATGTCTGAAATCATTAGTTATGATGGGTTGCCTAAATTTCGAATTTGAGATTCCAGTGACATAAAGACCATGCATGAAGGACCAAATTGGTTCTTGAATATCCTGACACCATAAAGGAACAGTAACATTGAACCCAAAGATAAGGCACTAAGATTTCACTCTATAACATAGGTCCAAAGAGCTCTAGTCTTTGTCCACAGTTACCCAGAGATCACAAAATTATGCATACCCAGAGACAACTTCAAAGATTATATGCAGGGAAACTAACTGATGACCAACCCAGAATTCGAGGAGATAATTGCATTTAGAAATTACCTTGTCTCGAAGAGAACATGCATTTACACTGAAGCATATCCCTGAAAAAATCTCGATTTTACCCACAATTACTAGGAAACAACAAATCTCTAAACAACTAGAGACAACTTCAATGGATATTAGAATGATGACCAACCTAGTTTCCGATGAGAGATATACCATTGAAATTTACCTTCTCTGGAAGGGAACGATTTCCTACGGTGACAATGGATTGTAGTGCAGGATCCCTAGAAAGGATTGAAGCTCCTGCCAATTTACCAGGCATTAACAACCAGCTTGAAATGTCCAAGCACTTAGCCGTCTGCTCTGCCATTATCCCACCTCAAATGTACCAATGCACAGGGTGGCATTCAGTTGCCATCAACCATGATTGAATTCGCATGGTAGGATGAGAGAAATGCGTCCTCTGGTTTCTATTCCCAAGGATTGCTACCAACGCACCTTCAGCTCAAAAGGTCCAGAGTTCGAAACTCCCTCGCTTTTCTCCACTTACTACCCATCTCTCTAGTCCATCTTTATCCTTCCAAACGCGGTATAATTTCAGCACCCAAATACCCGATTTTGCTCTTTGCCAAGGTCTTTCGAGTTCGAAGCCTGTTGTCCTAGCTAACCAACCCAAGATGTCAAAACAACAGAAGAATCATGTGATCATTGGTCAACCTAATTGCCATCCATTTTGAATCTGAAGTGTTCTGCTGCGACCGTTCAAAAAATTGGGCTTATACATTTCATTATCAGAAGCCTTTCAGAGGTAGAAAACAAAGACATGTCTGCAGCTTCTTGGTGCTACCGACCGAAGCCTCTTTCAAAATAACAATTTATAAGGTCCATACCTAATGGATTTTAGACAGCTTGGCATTCATCGGCACATTGCCAGGAAACTTCTTCACTCATCAGAGAAAGCTAGTGAGTCATTTTCTAGCCCAACTTATTTCTGTAAGAACAATCTCTATCTCAAACAATCATCAGAGTGGCCTTCATACTCTAGATTACTCCCACAAGTACCCATAGATTTCTCGGAAGGACAAATAGAAGACAAAGATAGTAATGATTCTATACTTAGCATCTCTTCAACGCCACTGCCATGCACAAAGCCATGACCATACAAGCACCAGCGCACACAAGGCCACGAAGAGGAGTCTCGAAAGGGATGAGCACCTGGGGGAGGGGGCACATGGGCCTCATGCGAGGACCCACGATGCCAATTTCTTATATATGTAGTATTTCACGAGTAATTTTCTTCTTCTTTTTTAAACTATAATTGTTTTAAATTAATTGTTTTAATTTTTTATTATTATTTTAATTATAATTATTTTAAAATAAAGTTTCAGAATTATTTATTTTAATTTTAAATTCTTAAATTAAATTGGTTGGTATCAGAATTATTTAAGTTAATTTTAATTATATGTAGTTAATTATAATTAATTTGGTTAAGTTAAATTGGTTAAATTCTTAAGTTAAATTGTTTTAAATTAGTTTAAAATTTTAATTAATTTCATTTAATTAGGTCTTTACACATGCTAATTTAACCAATTTAATTAAGTATTTTGTCTTTTTAAATGAGTAAAACAATTTGTTTTTTTTAATTATTTCACTTAATTAAAGGGTTTTGAACCCGCGACCCCCACCAAGCAAAGTGCCTTAAAAAGAACACTAACACCAATGCGCCCTCATAAGTCTTTACAAATAAATTCTTTTACTTATTTAGATTAATGGTAACACTGTCGGGATAAGAGTAGTATTATTATTAGGAAGATACAGTATGAAGATTAAGACTAATTGGCTTATTACCTAACCTATTGATCCGGAGCCAGCTAACCGAGTTGAATCATAATTAGTGAATGCACTGGAAATCAAGGTAAAGGCTTATTTGGTGCCGCTGATCTTTGTATCCCAAGTATAAACTCCGATTGTCCAAGCGTCAGGTTCACGAGACCGTACACCCAATTTGTCAAGCCGAGCGCCAAGTCCCTCCACTCCATTCCACCAGTCAAAGTCAACGCTAAATCTCAATGCAGCAATCGACAACGCCAACACTACGTGTCAAGGAAAAGCTCTCGAGTCAAGCATCGGAGGATATTTAGTTATAAGAAAAAAGTTAAAAGGGCTTAGACTAGGACAAGCGGGAAGGAGGAGACATATGCACTAGGAGAGTAAGCATAGGAAGTGGCGAGTATGGCGCAAGGCTAGCGTAGCTACAGGGAAAGGGAATGGATAGTTTTTTTTCATAGGGGCAAAGAAATCAAGCTTAGACGCTTAATCCTAATCCTAACCTAGCCAATCCCCTAAAGGAGTAATGTCTGTTTACAGACAAGTAAAGAAAACTTACACCTAATCCTGTTTCTATTTTAAGTAGCACCAATTTGAAATGTCCTGGAACTCACCCTGACAACTTTGGTTGATGCAGGTTAAAGCATACAGGATGGTCAAGACTCGAGGGAGTCAGGGCAGGGGAGCGTTGTCACAAGCACCCCCAACACCGCCAGTGCCACCACCGCCATCGCCTGAACTAGCTCTCATACTGTGCTCGTTGGAAGCCATTAATGAGACTTTAAAGGGGCGACAACCGGAAAGGACTGAAGTGGAACCCACACCATATGGAACGGGTAATCCAGAAGCATCAAGGGATTCAGGGGGAGGACCTCCACCCGAAGACATCATGTGAGAATTGCAGAAGATCAAACTTCTGGAGTTTGCCGGGGGTCGCGCCAATGAACGCACGGAAGCATGGTTGGAAGGCATGACAAGGTGTTTTGCCTTAAGGGACTATGCATCCAACTCAAAGGAAAAGATCACAATTTTTCAGTTAAGAGACAACACCTTGAACTGGTGGGGCAACCTGGAAAGACAACTGCACCTTACCCGAGACACAGTATCTTGGGAACTTTTCAAGGAGAGGTTCTGAAGGAAATATCTACCATCATACTACGAGGAACAACAGGTAGGGGAATTTCATGCCTTCGTATAGGGAAACAGAACTATAGAAGAATATGAGATCAGATTTATGGAACTGGTCAAGTATGTTTCGTATATGGATAATGACCAACAACAGGCAGAGCGCTTCGTCTATGGATTGAACCCTAAGATAAGAGCTATGGTGCGGATGTGGAAACCGTCTTCAGTAGTGGAGGCGGTGGAAAATGCACGTTATGCAGAAGTACACATGAACTTAACCGGGGTACAAGACCGACATTTCTGCATCGTCCTGGATTTGTAGGGAAGGCCCTGAGGACATTTCCTAGGGGAGGGGGCTCAAGGCCACCGCCATATGGTAACAGAGTCGCTCCAAAGACAGTAGCTGCAAGGATTTCAATGGCAGCGAGTGCAACATCTCATTCATTGCCAACAATGCAAACAGGTCCATGACCATCTTAGGAAACAACTAGTAGGGGCAAGGGTTCCAGGGGAAGGAACTCATTTCAGAGACAGTCACATAACAGTGCACAGGTTCAATCTCATGTTACCTATTGGGGGTGCGGAGGACCCCATTACCAGTGTGACTGCTCAGAGTTACAATCAGGGTTTGTGCATAGAGAAGGAAAGGCACCGATGGGAAGATCAAGTAGCAGCCACCAGGTTTACGCAGCGGTTAATAACCGCCAGGCCGAACATCAATCCATGGTGGTGGAGTCATCAGGTACGCTAAATCATATCAATGTTAAGATTTTGTTTGATTCTGGTGCGACAAATAGTTTCATTTCACCATCTGCATTAGAAAAGAGTGGGTTGGCAGCCTACGAGCACGATGACTTTAAACAAGTCGAGATGGCTTCAAGGGAAAAACAAGCATTAGGACCTAGCGTCGATAATTGTATAGTAGACCTGGGAGTGTGTACTACCAGGTTAAAGGTATACGTCACTGCTCTCAGGGCATATGACCTAATCATTGGAATGGATTGGTTAGCAGCTCACCGAGCCATGGTAGATTGTTTCACAAAGAAGGTGCTTTGTGTCGATGATGAAAGAAGACCAGTAGAGATCCATGGTGTACAGAGAAGAGTGTCATTACACTTTATATCAACTATGAAGGTTAAGCGATGCTTTAGGCAAGGGTGTTGACTTTATGTAGTGGAAGCAGTGAATGAAAGGAAGGGACCCTCATTGGATCAGTACCCGGTATTGTTAGAATTTAAAGATGTTTTTTCGAATGAGTTACTAGGGTTACCTCCTGAGAGGGAGCCTGATTTTACCATTGAGATAAAACCTGGTGCAGAACCAATTTCCAAAACTCTGTATCAGATGACAGTGCCAGAACTTTGTGAGTTGCAAATGTAGTTGAAAGAGTTACTGGACTTAGGGCTAATAAGGCCCAGTGTCTCACCTTGGGGTGCACCGGTAATTTTTGTAAAGAAGAAGGATGGATCCTTACGATTGTGTATAGACTACAAGGACTTGAACTGTGCTACAGTGAAAAATAGGTACCCGATGCCGCGAATAGATGACCTCTTCGATCAGATGAAAGGAGCAACGGTATTCTCAAAGATTGATTTGTGATCAGGGTATCATCAGTTAAGGATTAAGGAAGGTGATATCCCAAAAACTGCCTTCCGAACTCGGTTTGGACATTACAAGTTTTTTGTAGTACCTTTCGGATTGACCAATGCACCAGCAGTATTCATGAGCCTCATGAATGGCGTATTCTGAAATTACTTAGACCGTTTTGTACAAGTCTTTCTAGATGACATCCTCATCTATTCCAAGAATGAAAGAGAACATGAGGAACACCTACGAGCAGTGTTGTCCTGCCTTAGGGAGAACAAATTATATGGCAAGTTGTCAAAGTGTTCCTTCTTCCAGAAAGAGATCCACTATTTAGGTCATATCATTTCTGGCGAAGGAATTTCAATGGACCCAGAAAAAGTAAAGGCCATTATGGAGTGGCCAGTGCCGAAAAATGCCCATGAGGTGAGAAGCTTCATGGGACTAGCAGGTTATTACCGGAGATTTGTGGAAGGATTCTAAAAAATAGCGAAACCCATCACTACCTTGCAATGCAAGGGGGTCAGGTATGAATGGACAGAAGAATGTGATAGTGCATTCATTGAGCTTAAGATGTTACTAACTAGTGTGCCAATTCTAATAGTGCCAGATATGGAAAAGGACTTCACAGTTTGCACAGATGCCTCGAAGCAAGGGTTGGGGGTCATGCTAATGCAGGATGGAGGAGTGATAGCTTATGCGTCAAGGAAGTTGAAGAAACATGAGGAGCTATACGCAACTCATGATTTAGAGTTGGCAGCTGTAATGCTAGCTCTGAAACTTTGGAGGCACTATTTGGTTGGGTGAAACTTTGAGCTCAAAACAGACCATCAATGTTTAAAACATCTCTTCACTCAAAGAGATCTGAATGCCAGGCAAAGGCGATGGAGTGAGTTTATGAGTGAGTATGATTTTGGTATTTCGTACATAAAGGGAAAGGAAAATGTGGTCGCAGATGCCTTGAGTAGGAGACCATGTATCTTTTCCTTGGTAACCTTAAAGGTCAATCTGAGGGAACATGTGTTGACACAACTCCCAGGAGACAGTTGGTATTTAAAGGTTACTTCAAACCTCCAGAGCGAGAGGCAGGTAGACCCAAAGTATGAAGGATATAGTCTGGAAACAGACGGACTGTTAAGATATCGAGGAAGGATGTACATCCTTGAGAATGGGGATATTCGAAGCATCATACTGAAGGAAGCCCATAGAGCAATTTATTGTACGCATCTGGGTGTGAAGAAGATGTACGCAGATATGAGGAAGCTCTTCTTTTGGGTAGGCATGAAGCGCGATGTAGTCCATTTTGTCGCCAAATGCCTAGAGTGTCAACAAGTGAAAGCCAACCACCATCACCCGACAGGCCTCCTACAACCACATGATGTTCCTATGTCCAAATGGGAAGTCATCTCTATGGATTTTGTTGTGGGGTTGCTGCTCACGTCCCATAGACACAATGCCATTCTTGTGATAGTGGATAATTTAACCAAGAGTGCTCATTTTATTCTGGTTAGAGACACTTACGATGTCACTGATGTGGCACATGTGTTTGTAAGTGAGGTTATCCATTTGCACGGGATACCTAAGAAGATCATTTCAGATAGGGACTCCAAATTCACTTCTAGGTTTTGGACAAGTTTACAATCAGCATTGGGGACTCAGTTGAACTTAAGCACAAATTATCATCCTGAAACAGATGGGCAAACTGAGAGAGTAAATCAAGTCATGGAAGACATTCTTAGGATGTATGTAATGGATAATCAAACCCAGTGGGAGAAGTACCTACCTTTGGTAGAGTTTGCCTACAATAATAGTTATCATAACTCCATCGGAATGCCACCCTACGAAGCTTTGTATGGGAGGCCATGCAGAACACCATTGAGTTGGGATAAACTAGAAGACCGAGTAATAGTTGGGCCATAATTGATTCAAGAAATGGAGGAACAGGTGATTCAGATTAGGCAGAGACTAAAGGAAGCATAGGATAGGCAGAAAAGCTATGCAGATGCACACAGGACCTACCGAAGTTATGAAGTGGGAGACCGGTTTTTCATTCGTATCAGGCCTAATAAGAGTACCATACGGTTCAGGAAGGGGACAAAGTTGTCACCTCGATTTATAGGACCATTCAGGATCCAAGAGAAAATTGGACCCATTGCATATCGTCTCGTACTGCCACCCCACTTGCATAAAACTCATAATGTACTTCATGTATCTGTTTTACGTCATTATGTTGCTGATGAATCACATAAACTAAATTGGAAGGAATTGTAGTTATCGGATGTGGGAACCCTCAGGGTAGAACCGTTACACATATTGGACTATAGAGTCCGACAACTCAGGAACCGTCTGGTAGACCAAGTTAAGGTCCAGTGGGACAAGTATAGTCCAGGATTTGCTACTTGGGAAGACGTTGAGACACTACGACGAGACTATCCCTCACTTTTTTGACCACCTCGAGAACATGTTTCTCGAAGGATGGGTGTATGTAACACCACCTTTTGACTTAGACAACCAGGATTACCTGAGGCCTATATACTTTATTTTCTAGACACAATGAAACTATTAAGTGATACACTTAAACGTTCAATGTATGAACTTTTATGAATGATTAAATGTTATTGATGATGATGTATGTAATGTGATCCATTATGTGAATATAAATTTTACAAATGTTTAAATGTTATTGATGATGATGTATATGATGCGACATATTGTGAGAATGTGAATTTAATGAATATTTAAAATACTATTAGAATGATGTTGGATATGATGCAATCTATTTTGGGTAAATGATAATCTTATGAATGGGTGTCAAAATTGAATTATGGGATATTATGAGATCTATTTCTAACTGGAAAAATTTGATGTTAATTTATCGGTACAGGGATACCAAATTGAAATGATGATAGTATGCAATTACATGGTGATAATGCATAGAAATGTATGAGTTTGTGTTATAGACTAATCTGCAGGTTATGGGCTATGAAATAGCCAAGGGATAATGATGATGAAAGTGGATATCAGGACCACTAACTAGGAAACATTATGGTATGAATATTGTATGTGGAATTTATATTGGTTTGGATGCATTGCTATGATATGTGGACCAGTGCATGATTTCAGGTGATGACACTGCCCAAAACCGAATAGACGATGACAAAACCCCCAGCAACACGGTGCCACTGTATATTCCATTGTAGGGTGTGGACCCTAGTTATGATTAGGAGGGGTGGAGACATTTCCCACCGTGTATCCTCCGAAACCTGAAGTCATGGGAGGAAGGTGTTAGTTCATGCTCCCCAAGACGTGTGATGATGACTGTCAGATGCCTTCTAGGGAAGTTTGGTCGAGATAGCGACACTTCCGCTTACGGGTTCTATTTGGAGTTAGGTCAATATAGTTGACGCTCCAAGATAGTCTAGCAAAGGAAGGATAGGAATGGAGATGGAAGTAGGTTAGGGAGGAAGGATGAGTAGTAATAGTTGAGAA
>ML788072.1:361504-381125 GCA_009831015.1 Picea engelmannii
TACATAAATTACTAAAGGATGATAGTTTTGATTATTAGTACATGCACGAGACTTGTATGTACTAGCTACACATGCATTTCTTGTACATATACACTAGTATGTATGAGTTTTCTTGACTTACTTACTTATAATGTCGGTTAATTGTTATGAATGTGTGAACCATGTTTCTTTTCCTTTGTACCATCAGATACCTTAACTTCGGGACGAAGTTTCCTGAAGGGTGGGTGTATGTAACAACCCTAGTTGAAAATATGCTTAGGGATTATTAAGCAAAATTGATTAGGTGATTAATTGTCTTAACATGGTTTTAACTAAACAAGGATTGGCATAATAATATTAATTAAATATTTATTAATTAATTAATTGTTATAATTTTGATTAATTAATTAATTAATTAAATTAATTACCTATCACATTGAATGAACACGGTAATAAATTTAATAGGGTTAATAAATTATATTGTTTAAATTAAAGATTACGTATACGGAGGGGATAAGGGGCATTAATAAATGGATAAGGAACATTAATAAGTGGATAAGGGGCATTAACTAGGTGGATAAGGTAATAAATGTGTAGGTAAGGAAGTAAATGAGGTGAAAGGGTGGTGAAGGAGGGATATGAGGGGAGGAGGTTTACGAAGGAGGGATCATCATTCTACGGGGGATTTTATTGTGGGGGGGGTTCCCTTGGATTTGGAGGGAGGAGAATTTGAGTTCTGTAGTCAGGAGGATTAGTACAGGGGGCACCAGTTTGCTGGGGGTTTTGGGCACGGGGGCCAGGATATCCATATGGTATCCTGGAGCTAGGAAGTTGTCCTAGTTGGCAGGGTGGAAACTCAGTTTGGGCAGAGTTGGTCTGTGGCTTCAAGCTGGACAAGCGGAAGTAGCAGGAAGGTCAACAAGACAAGAGGAAGGTTAGCATCAGACTAAGGTATTTTAATTTACGTATTTGTTTTATGCAATTTAAGGAATATGATGTGTTATGAGGTTGTCCATAAGCTATTATGTTTAGCTTAATAAATTTTATATGTTCTGGTGATTAATTTATTTGTGCAATTGAAATGATTTATATCAAAATTTGTATTTACAGTCACTACAAGATGCTAGAAACTGAATGGGTAGCATCAACTTCGTATCCTGTGTATGACAGGACACCTGTGTATGACATGCCTCCAGTCTATGATCACTCGACGATGAAAAGGACAATTGAGAAGGTAAGTACTCTAAAAAATTTCTTAAATATTTTCTTAGAACTAATGAAGGATGAAACTGCATTGAATGCATTGTGCGGGATGATCGACTAGTGCGTGCAAGATAAAGAAGCACTTGGTGCACACCGAGCAGTTAACCAGGTAAAGTGTAAGGAAATGATGAATATGGAATTCCTACTTAATTCTCAGGTAGGAGACTATGATATGGATAATATCATCTTGGATATGGGATCTGATGTGAACGTCACTCTAAAGAAGACAGGGGAAATGATGGGAAAACCAAAGTTGATCTGGTCACCATATCAGTTGAGGCTAGTAAATCAACACAAGATTGTTATGATTGGAAGACAAATAGGGGTGAATTTTAACATCGATGGAGTGTGCAACACATTATATTTTGAAGTAATCGAGATAGTGTATGGTAGTAAACCTTATCAAACATTACTTGGACTTGATTTGGATTTCGATAACTAGACCATTATTGATTTGAGAAAGAGACAAATGAGATTTGAAGTAGCAGACATGAGAGTTACTACGCCATTAGATCCCATAGAAGGAAGGAGATATGTGGAATCGACAAGGGGAAAATAACTTGATAACCTTTACAACATGACCACGCAGATGGATGACTATATTAATACTACTACTGAGGGTGTACTCATTTGGCGAAGTATTATTTCTTGCATGTCGGATTCAAAAGAAGCCCTGGAACATTGGAAACATAGATTACATGAAGTATCTACAAGGAGATGTGCTCATATCACCTAAACATTGTGCTGGATTGAAACTGAGGAATGTGATCCCCTAAAGTATGATGGACTAACATATGTAGATAATTTTGTAAAATAATTTGAATTGTAGATACCATATCAACAAAGACTGCTAGCTTTAGATATTGCGCTAAAAGTGACTCCTGCAAGATGGTGTGTTGTGCATAAGAATAGAATAGAGAATTGGAAGCAATGTATAAGGTTGTTACAGGTCAAGTTTGGAACATAAACTGAATAAACTACGCAAGAGTATACTGGGTTGAGTTGTCTTACAAATCATCTTACACATTGCACTGTTGGATATGTGTTATATTCTTTGCACAAATAGAACTAGTGTCTACATTGTGCCAGACTCGTAGCGGGGTAAGAGGGGGTTGCAGGAGTTTGGGGGAAAACACCCTCTAAAATTTATTTTTCCTTGGTTTTTGTGTCCATTTATGGGAGGTTTTTCGGCACTTGTTTTTTTCATCGGTGGTTTTCTATTTCCGATTAAGAAATTAGTGTTGTTGACTAATCCAAATCATTGGATTAGGGTTTTGGATGTCGTTGGCTCCTATATGTATATTGTATTGTAAATAATGTATGATGTGAATGAATATAGAATATGTTGGTTTTCCCAGTTTGGGTTTCAAGGGGAAAAATATTTGTGTAATGTGTGTATTTTCCATTGTATATTTTCTGTTCTTTTATTGAAAATCAGTTTGCAGTAAAATATTGTACAAGGTTAAAATCTACATTTGGTATCAGAGAAATTATTGGCTTCAAGGGGATGCCTTTGTGGTCACGGGTTTGGCTCGACACTGTGATAAGCCTTGTTATAGTGGGAGATATGTGGTATTGATTCTTTAAGTGAAGAGAAATGGAAAGAAATTCAAAAATAGAGATAGAGAAATTTAATGGGCAAAGTTTTGATCTGTGGAAGCTCAAGATGGAAGATTTGTTGGTAGACAGAGATAAATGGGCCACGGTGGATCCAGGTACTACACCTACATGATCGTCAGCATATGACTGGAAAAAGTAGGATTGGAAGGAAAAGAGAATAATTTGATTGTGTCTCTCAGAATCAGTATTATTGAATGTGTCAGGGGAAGCTACAACCAAGGAGTTATGGGATAAGTTGGGGAACTTGTATCAGTCTAAGTCCCTGGTAAATAAATTGTTTCCATGGAAAAAGTTGTAAAACTTGAGGATGAGAGATGTAGACTCAGTGACAAAGCATCTGAACACCTTCAATACTGTGGTAAGCTAGTTGTTATCTATTGAGATTAAAATTTCAGATGAAGATAAGTGTATTAGTTTACTGTTCTCTTTAACATACTCATGGGATAGTCTGGTTGTGGCCATAGGTTGTAATACAACTATCTCGAGTTTCAATGATGTGGTCTCTTCCTTGTTGTTGGAGGAGATGAGACAGAAGAACATGGAAGGATAGAGAAAAGATGCATTATTTGTAAGAGGACGCTTCGAGGAAAGAAATATATCTAAGTGCTCAAGTGGGAGATCTAATTCTAAGTGTAGATCTAAATCTCCTGGAAATTTTGTAAAGCTATGGCGGAGATGTGGAAAAGAAGGGCACTTCAAGGAGAAATGTAGATCCAAAAGTGTTGAGAAAATGAAGGGATTTGAAGGTGCTCCCTCTACAGAGGAAAATACCTCCAAGGAAGAAGGAGGATATGTGTACTTGGATTCTTCAAGAACACATGCAGATCATGAGGCATGGCTAGTTGACTCAGGTGAATCTTTTCATATGACTCCCCATAGGGAGTGGTTCTGTGAATATGAAATGTATGATAGAGGTAATGTTTTCCTAGGTGATGACTTGACAACCAGAATCATAGGATGAGGAAAAATCAAGTTGAGTATCATATATGGAAGGATTATAACACTTCCTGGTGTTCTAAACATCCCAGGATTGGCCAAAAATTTGATTTCTGTAAGAAAAATGGACGATGCAGGGGTAAAAAAAGTATTTGAAAAGGAAACCTGTAGGATGGTTCGAGGAGCAATGGTGTTGCTGAAGGGAGTTTGGATTGGAACGTTGTATAAGCTGCAAGGAAGTACTATTAGTAATGGGTGTAATAGTTCCATTGTTCCTGATATTGGAGCGAAAGAAGAAAAAACTCCTATAGTCTTTGGATAAAAGGTTATGATGTGGTATCAAAGACTGGGGCATATCATAGAGAAGGGTCTTTGACTACCACACGGTAAATGTATGGTTGAAGGTATGTCTAATTTCTCTATGGATTTCGATTTATGTGAAAATTGTGTATATGGGAAGCAAAATCAGGTAAGATTCCCCTATGGTGCAATGAGGGAAGAAGGAATTTTGCAGCTAGTGCACAATGATGTGTTTGGACCTGTGACGGTTCAATGATTGGGAAAATCTGTGTACTATGTCTCATTTATAGATGAATTCTCGAGGAATACTTGGATATATTTCCTCAGGAAGAAATATGAAGTCTTTGACAGGTTTAAATAGTTTAAGGCTCTTGTTGAGAATCAAACAAAGACAATTATTAAGGTGTTGAGGACATATAATGGTGGAGAGTTCTATGGGAATGAATTTGAAGAGTTCTGTAAGAAGTGTGGTATAGAAAGGAAGAAGACTAATCCATATACAACTCACTAAAATGGAGTTGCAGAAAGGATTAAAAAGACCATTGTGTTGTTATATTATTTGCAGTGAAGGTCGAAGTCAAGGTAAATTGACAACAAGTCAAAGGTCAAGGTGAATTGATAGGATAAAGTCAAATTCGAAGGTCGAGGCAATTCAACATGGTAAAGGAATCAACAAAAATTCGAAGAGGTCAACCAACATGAGGTTGACATGCGGACGTGTGGCAACTGATTGAAGACTGAATGAAGGATGAATGGTAGTCGATTGGTAATACAACTTGGAGTCGACTGTAACAAAATCTCGAGATTTGTGGAATTTGTAGCCAATGATCTACATGGATTTGTAACCATTTTTCGGTGCCAAGTATATAGGTTTTTTCCTATTGTAAAGACTATAAAGAGGCATGTTGTAAGGCCATAAAGGTTAATGAATCAATGAATCGTAGGATAGCCAGTCTTTAGAAAAATATTTAGATGTAGGTTGTTGGTCATGCAGATGTAAGCCATATTGGCTACAGGGTTTTTCTTGCACATGCAAGAGGGTATGATGTCGATTGTGTCTTAGGTGTGGACCAAGGTTATACATGTAACCTTATATTTAGATTGAATAAGACAACAAGAGAGAAAAACTCTCAAGGAATGTTGGTTTCCTCGGTTTGGGTTTCCAGGGTAAAATATTTGTGTAATGTGTGATTGCTTTGTCATTTATGTTATTGATTAAATTATTCTTCTCTTATGCTATGTTTAGTGTGGAAGTGTCTCTCATTTCCTGAGAAGGATGTTCATGATGGAAAAATCAAGGTGCATGCTCAATGGTGCTAGGTTAGGGCAAGAATTCTGGGCAGAGGTATTGGGTATTGCATGTTACCTAGTCAATTGATCACCCTCATCAGCACTGGATGTCAATACTCCACATGAGGTATGGATTGGTAAGAAAACCTCTCTCACACATCTCAAGGTATTTGTCTATGAGGCCTATTTTCATGTTCCAAAGGAAAACATGAGTAATATAGATAAGAAGGTTGGAAAGTGTATCTTTATTGGGTATAAATATGGTCTCAAAGGTTATAAGCTTTGGAACCTAGAAACTAAGAAGGTTGTGTATAGCCGAGATGTGGTATTTAGAGAAATGAAGGATGTTTTTAAACATGAAGTCCTACCAAGTAAGGAAGAACCGAACAAAATAGAGTTTTATCCAAAGGATGATGAATTAGACTCTATAGAAGAACATGAATCAGAAGAAGAAGATCCTCATACTCGAGTATTGAGGAGATGGGTGCAGGAAGAAAGGCTACCGGAAAGGTATACTCCACCTGATTTCCGTTCAAATTTTTCTTTGGCTATTACTGATGATGATCCTAGAAATGTTAGGGAGGAAATGGATTTAGAGGATGGAAAACTATAGAAAAATGTCATGGTTGAAGAAATGACAACCTTGGATAAGATTGAGGATTTGGATCTAGTGGAGTTTATGACTAGAAGAAAACCCATTGGTAGCAAATGGGTATTTAAAAAGAAGTTGAATGCAGAAGGAAAAGTGGAGAAATACAAAGCTCAGTTAGTAGCAAAGGGTTATTCCCAGGTTGAGGGAATCTATTTTGGTGAGATTTGTTCTCCTCTTGCTAAGTTAATTTCTATTAGATTTATGTTACCTGTTGTTGCTACGTTTTATTTTCAAGTAGAATAGATGGATGTAAAGACAACATTCCTACATGGGGATCTCGAAGAAGAAATATACATGAAACAACCATAAGGATTTGTTGTGAAGGGAAAGAAGGAGATGGTATGCAAGATGAAAAAGTCCTTGTATAGTTTAAAACAATCACCAAGGATGTGGTATCACAAATTTGATACTTATATGTTGGGACTTGGGTTCACAAGAAGCAAAAAACACCATTATGTGTATTTTAAATTAATTGGTGATCATTTGATTTATTTGGTCTTGTATGTGGATGACATGTTGCTGATAGAAAACAACAAGAAGATTATCCAGGATGTGAAAAATTAGTTGTCCTCTAAATTTGACATCAAGGATCTTGGTGCTGCAAATTTCATTTTGGGCATGGAAATTAAAAGAGATCGGAAAAACTAGAAACTATGCTAAAATCAGAGAACATATGTGGAGACAATATTGAAGAGGTTTAATATGCAAGAATGTAAACCGGTTAGGGTCCCTATTCCTATAGGTGTAAAGTTATCCGTGGACCAATGTCCCAAGACATAGGAAGAGGAGGAGGACATGTCTCATGTTTCATATGCAAGTGTGGTTGGCAGTTTGATGTATGAAATGGTTTGTACTAGACAAGACATTGCAGTGCATGCAATGGGAGTTTTGAGCAGGTATATTTCAAAACCAGGGAAGGAGCATTGGACAACAATAAAGAGAGTTTTCAGGTATGTATGTGGCACTACTAGTTATGGATTGTGTTACCAAGGAAGACCAGGTTTGGACGAAGTGTTGTACATACATGGATTTATGGATGCATACTGGGATGGAGATCTAGACCATAGAAAATCTACAAGCGGGTCTGTGTTTAACCTATTTGAAGGAGCAATAAGTTGGATGAGCAAAAGATAGTCTGTAGTGGCACTTTCAACTACAAAAGTTGAATACATGGAAACCACTCATGAAAGAAAGGAAGCAGTATGGTTACAAATATTGTGTTTAGGTATTGGTTTTGGCACAACAAGCTACAAGGATAGAGAGTGAGAGTTAGAGTGCAATTTTTCTGGCGAAGAACCCAACTTATCATTCAAAGATAAAGCATATTGATGTTCAATATCACTTTGTGAGAGACATGGTTGAAGAAAATAAGGTGTTGCTGACGAAGGTGGATACTTTAAATAATGTTGTATATTCATTAACAAAATCTATGAGCACTGAGAATTTCTCTTGGTGTAGAGGATCTATGGGCATTGCTTCCCTGGATTGTTAACTATGTAACCCTGTAAGCCCTTGTATGCAAATAAAACAAGAAGTGGGAGAATTTTGGATATGTGTTATATTCTTTGCACGGCTAGAACTAGAGTATACATTGTGTCGAGTGCATAGGGGGGTAAGAGGGGGGGTGGAGCACCCACAATTTTTTTTACTCGATTTTTGTGTCCATTTTGGTTGGTTTTTTGGCACATGGTTTTTTCTCCAAAGGTTTTCTATTTCCGATTAAGGAATTAGGGTTCTTAACTAATCTATTTCATTGGATTAGGGTTTTGGATGTTGCTGGCTCCTATATGTACATTGTATTGTAAACAATGTATGATGTTTATGAATATAGAATATACTAGTTTTCCCAGTTTGGGTTTCCAGGGGAAAAATCTCTGTGTAATGTGTGTATTTTCCATTGTATATTTTTTGTTCTTTTATTGAAAATATGTTTGCAGTAAAATATTGTACAAGGTTAAAATCTACATGCAATGCGACATGGAGCTCAATACTTAAGAAAGAATGGACACACTTGTTTGTACACACTCTGGACATGATCTCGAAGGACTGGAAGTACGCAAAGGAACAATGAATTGGGAAGATTTGACTCGCAAATTCAAGGTAACTTTCAAGTTTGAACATGATTCCCCTTTAGTAGACACAACCTTGTTTATTATCAAGAATAAGATCTTTACATTAGAAGACTTGATGATACCAACACCCTTATGTAGTGTTCCTAGATATTTTGTGACTACTCAAGAGGTTTTGGAATGCTATAACATTGTTGGAGAAGAACAGGAGGACGAAGACTCGAGAAACTTACAAATACCAAAAATCGAAGGAGAGTGCATCATAGAGGGCCTCGAGCTTGAATCTATCGAGTATGAAAAGACGTTGAAAACACACAAAGTGAATATTGGTACGAAGGATAATCCCAAGTTCACAAACATTGGATATTACGGGAATGAAGAAACTATCGAGAAGATTGTTGATTTGTTGTGCGAATACCAAGATGTTTTTCCAACTATATTTTCAGAAATGAAAGGGATTTTTGGGGAGCTAGGGGAGATGAGGATTCCTTAGAATCTAGATGCCAAGCTAGTGAAGTAGAGACTGTACCAATTCAACCCAATATATAAAATGAAAGTGAAAGCATAAATAGATAGGATGATGGAAGATGAGATTATTGAACCTGTCGCAGAGTCGGAATGGATCAGTCTAATGGAGATCAAGGACAAGAAAACATGTGGAATAAAAAAATGCGTGGATTTGCGGAAATTGAATGATGGTTTCTTACATGACTCATTTTCTACTCTATTTACAGATGAAGTTTTGGAGAATGTAGGAGGACAAGAAGCTTACTCATTTACTGATGGATTCTTTAGGTATCACTAGATTAAGATTGCGCAGAAGGATAGGCATAAGACACCATTTGTGATAGAATGGGGGTGTTATCAGTATACAACCATTCATTTTGGGTTGAAAAATGCACCAATAGTATTTTCCCGAGTTTTTGTCGCAACTTTTAAAAAATTTATTCATAAAATCCTAGAAGTATATTTGGATAATTGGACAATGTTCAATTTGTTGAAGGACCATATTGAAATTCCATGCTTGATGTTGGACAGATGTAGACAGTTCCATATTTTATTGAACTTGAAGAAATGTAATTTTTGTGCACCATTTGGTATCTTGTTGGGTCATGTAGTATGTAAACAAGGAATTTTAGTTGATCCTGTGAATATTATTGTTATGGTTTATTTTCCACCACCTACTTTAGTGCGATAACTGTGAGCAACATTGGGTCACATGGGGTACTACAGAAAGGTTATTAGGGGATACCCACATATCACAACCCTGTTGGAAAATTGTTGAAGAAGGAGGTCAAGTTTCAATGGAATGAGGAATGTTAGCAAAGTTTAGATACTTTGAAGCATAAACTGGTTACTGCACCAATTTTAGTATTTCCATATTGGAAGAAGGAATTCCATTTCCACGTAGATGCATCATCTATATCGTTAGATGCATTTCTAGCTCAACCAGGGGAAGGAGGTTTGGATTATCCCATTGTATTTTCCAACAGGAAGTTTTCGAGTACTGAACAAAAGTATACTACTACATAGTGTGAAGGACTGGAAATGGTGTATGCACTACAAAAGTTTAGCCATTATCTGATAGGATCACATTTCAAGATGTACTCGGATCATTCTGCATTGAGATACTTATTCAATAAGCTAGTGTTGGGGGGGAATATATGTAGATGGTTGTTATTATTTCAGGAGTATGATTTTGAAGTGATTGTGAAACCAAGAAAATTAAATTTAGGACCTGACCATTTGTTGTGCATATTAACAAGGGAAGATGCAAGAAATTTGGATGAAAATCTACCAGAGGTTCACTTGTTTGCAGTACATCTGGTCGATGATTACTTTGAAGATATTTTCCAATTCTTGACCACAAGAGTAGCCACACCTGACTTTAAAATTGCACAGAATAAATAGTTAGTAGTAAAGGTAACATACTATCAGCTCATAGCATGGAATTTGTATAAGTTAGGTGCAGATGGTATTATTTGGAAATATGTATTGGAGCACGAGAGGCCTATAATACTATCAGAGGCACATGAAGGAATTACGGGAGGCCACTATGCAGGGAAAGCGATGGCTCAGAAAATTTTGCAAGCATGGATTTGGTGGCCCACCCTTCATAAGGATGCTAAGGAGTTATGTCAGACTTGTGATGATTGTTAGTGAGTTGGGAAGCCATCCAGAAGAGATGAGATGCCTTTAATACCACAATTTATGTTGAAGGATTTTGACAAATGGGTAGTTGATTTCATTGGACAGATCAACCCACCAACTAAAAGGTCAAGAGCAATATATATAATCACTATGAAAAATTATCTGACCTGATGGGTTAAAGTAGAACTTGTCAGATATTTCAGATCGAAGACTATTGCATGGTTTCTATTTGAGAATGTTGTTCCGAGGTTTGGATGTCTTAGAATTCTTATGAGTGATCAGGGGACCCATTTTTTGAATAAAACAATTTATTCTTTGATAGAATAATTTCATATTTATCATCAGCAGATCACACCTTATCATCCTTAGGAAAAAAAACACTGGAAGTGTTTAATAAGATCCTAGACCATGCGATGACAAAGATATGTAGTGTAAGTCGCGAGGACTGGTAACTAAGGATTCCTAAAGTACTATGGGCATATCAAACTACATGTACGAAGTTGACATGGCATACACCATTCTGATTAGCATATGTCCAGGAAGCAGTTATGCCCATGGAGTTTGTTGTCCAGAGTCTGCGCATTGTCACGTTGACAGAGCTCATTGATTTTGGCACATTAGAGAAAAGACTGTCACATCTAGTGGAACTAGAGGAAGAACGCTTTGTTGTAGGATTTCATCAACAAGTTCATAAATCGTATGAAAATGCATGGCATAATAGACATATTAAATAGAAGAGGTTCTAAATAGGAGACCTGGTTTTTCTCTATGACAACAATTTTTTGCAGCACCCTCGAAAGTTCCAAATGCACTGGTTGGGTCCATATGTGATAATATTTGTGACAAAAGTAGGTGTTGTTCAATTGGAGAAATTGAATGGGGAAATGATGGAAGGATTGGTCAACAATAATTGGCTGAAACTGTATAGGGATAGTTGTCCTTCCGCCAACTATCTTGACTACGCAGTATGTGTACCATAATATCTGTATTATAGAAAAAGAAAAGAAAAAGAAAATAAAAAGTAAGAAAAACAATAAAAGAGCTGAGGAAAGTCACAATAAGAAATTGAAGAGACAAGGGGCTTGAAGTTTTGAATCAGGCATTGTTCAAAGAGTCAAATTAACAGAAAAATAGATGAATAAGAAAATGTTGTGGAAAGGAAGGAAAATTGAACTATGCGCAAAAGGGAGAATTAAATAACCCGGGTAAAGACAAAAGATAAAACATAATGGTGATATGGTGGGACCACATAGTCATAAATTAAAAACGACGACAATATTTTGAAAGGCTGGTAAATCCCGACCATGATTCACCGAAAAATATGAAATTAATGCAGGATTCGTACGAGAATTGAATGTGAATAAAAATGGATGAGACTGAGAATTTGGGTGCGGAGAGGAAGATAACATCATGAAACAACCTATAAAATAAGACGAGGGATGACGATAAAGGGTTATTGTTGCATGGACATTCGAAGAGATTAGAGAGCTAGAGAAGAGTTGAGTTAGTTGTAGAAAGTAGCTAGTTACATAAATTCATGGTGCAACCAAAGGCAGGAGCATCCACATCACGGACTAAGAAAGTGCACACTAAGAAGGCATCAATATCGGTGGAGGAAGAAATACCGAGAGCGAAGTCATCAAATCCAATCAACTTTCCTAGGGCTTATGTGCCACCCAAGAAGCCAACAACAAAGCAAGTTAGAATGCCCAAGAATTCAAAGTATGACCTTGTTACACCAATGATTCCACATGTTATCCCTAAATTTTTCACCAGATTGCTATGGGGAAAAGCTAGATAACCTCAATTATTGCAATGATTGATTAAAATGTTGGTCTAGTGGATCATATAGGCTGGGTATCTCGGATGGAATAATCGAGCATGTATGGTTTTAGATCATCAACAATTCATTAGTCAGGGGCATTCACATTGAAAGCTAGACACTTAAATGAGCAATAGAAGAAAAGGACACGTACATGAATATATAAGCTCACAATGTGTTCATCTTATATATTCATCAAGAAGACATTCAAATTCAAAATGATATTTTAAATCAAAATACAGTGTTTGAATAAAAATCACATAGAATAGACAATTAACAACAAACTCTTTACCGCAATTAGCTATGAATTGTATGACAACTAATGCATTGAAAAAATGATCTTTTGTATTCAAATAAGAAGAAATAATACATAGTTACAATAAAAGAACAATCTAACCCTAAAAATATTTCAATCTCTAAGAATAAATATTATAGGTAATGTATCTCTTCCCATAAAATCTCCCAATCTTTCCATATTCCCCCTAGGCTCCCCTGGACCCCTCTACATAATAAAATATATAGAAGCTTAATTACCAATTCGTATCCCAAAATCATAGACCGAGACTCCTTAAAACTAAACATCGCAAAAAATGATGCAAGAATACTAAAATAAGATCCACAAATTGCATTTAGAGATGCTTCATCGAATCTAAATTTGATAAGCTCTGCCACCTGTTGATTTTATGCCTAAAAATATGGGATTAAAATTAGTTTTTGTTGCCAAGTGTTTTTCCTTTGCTTTTCATTTGGATAAGCTGAATCTTCCTTAGGGCATTTGAAGTTGTGAACTATATGGATGGAATTTTGATGCATGGAACATAGTATGAACCTTGTGGTCTTTCCTTTGGCATTCAGGTGCTTCGTGGGTTCTTTTCCTTAACACCTGATTTTAGGAGTATTTCCATCAGCACTCAAAACCTATGCATAAATGTTGGACACATATAAAACCCTAAGGTTTTGGTAAGCTCTGTGTTAAATCTCCTTTTGTCACTTTGGATAATCATTGTCCCTCACAAGGGCTCTTCCTTAACATTCGAACATTTGGAGGCTTACCTTAGTACTTGTGTGGCAGTCTTAATGCCTGTATTTGTCAGGATTCTCCTTTGAGTGCTTGATGTGCTTGGCGTTTTTTTTTTTCATTATGGGAAATATCCCACCTGAACTGAGTATAAAATTCTCCAAGTGTTTATATTATCGAACGCCCACAACATCATTCGATGCGTAGTGCATGGTCTTTTGGCCCCTTGTGGGATCCCTCTTTGGCGCTCGAGCTTGACATTTGGTGCTTGCGATGTAAGATTGGCTCTTTTTCTTGGGCTATTATATGACATATGAAATCAAGTAAGAGATTGGCCTTAGAGGCCAATATTTTTTTAACAAAAATATTTTAAAGCCCCTTTATTTTAAAATAAAAACATTTGAAACCTGCATATATCCCAAGAGGTAATATACAAAAAGTCACAAGAAATTTGTAGATCCAAACACATCAAGCATCACATTTCTTAGCAATTTTTCCCGTGTGATGAAATTCATGGCCTGCGCTACTGGAATAAATAGGTTTATGTAGTGTATTATTGGTCAATAATTCTATTTTTTGTGCTACCAAAACCATGACCTTTCTACAACGAATAAAAATATTGACTTAGAAACTTAGGTACTAACATTGGATCCTTCTGGGGATGGTATCCTCCCTGTGAGGTACCAAGAACTTGCAGACCACTGCCTTCTTCCATTATGATTTATGAAAATTGTACTTACTGAGCATGCTATGATACCAGCCCTTCTCATAAAACAATCCATCCACTGCAAACCAACATGTTATGTACAGAGAATGAAAACTAAATGATGACTCTGATAAGAAACTAACAAGAATCTAGATCAATGCTTCTCCATTGGGCCATAGAGTCACTATTTATGTTGAGACGTGGGCCATAGAGTCACTATTTATGTTCACGAGGAGACGTGAGCCCCCGATGATCAAATTGTATGTCTCTAAACATTTGAGTGAAAAATGTGTAACACAGAAGAGGGGATGATGTGGGAGTTCGGAAGTGAATTTGTATATCGCAGAAGGCGAAGTGTTGTTTCCAGGTCACAAAACAATGGAAGTGCAATTTAGAGACCGCTTGGGCAGGAACCCGTGATCGAAAAAGTGGCTAGGTATGGAAAGGGGAAGCGCTCGGTCAGAATCGTGATATAAAAGAATGAATAAAAATATGAACCCATGAATCCGCCAACCCGTGCAACAAGACATTTTTGGAAAAAAAAAAAACGACTAAGTAACCAGAAAGAGAAACTACAAGGGAAAAAGAAAGGGGAATTTGGTTAAGTATAGAAGAGGGAAAAGAAGGGGATAAAAGAGTGGGAAAATAGAAAAGAGAAGGGAAATATTCGTAAGCGGGAATTGGTATCAAACAAGCCCCATTGTTGCAAAACCATCATTTTCTAGTCCAATATTTTATCCACTTACACGTTTTCTTGTGTGCTTGTACCATTAAAAAGGATGTGAGCAAATGCTTTGTTGAATATTTGTTTTTATTGAAACTTGTGGGAGTAATTGTGTTCTTGATACATTCTTCCATGACTTTGACATATGAACTTAAGTATTAAAATTCTTGCATGATGGGTTGTTAGCATTAAAAATTAATAATTTCCTGTCTAGAAAAAACAATGATGATCTTGAATTTTAATATTGTAGTTGATTTCATAGTCCCAGTTGACTACAACCACCATAGATCAGTTTTGTTTTTATTCGCGAAGAAGAAATTTGGTAATTTCATTAATAAAGTAAAAAGTGCTCAAATAGAGGCGAGGGGATGGACAACTAATAAAATGTTTCCTTTTGGAGTAAGGAATCAAGGAAGAAAAAGGTAAATAAGAAATCATGTGCTCAACAATGTTGAGATGAAAACAAAATTTCTAGGGCGGGGCCTCGACTGCTGCATCGTGAATTAATGTTGCTATGTTCTATCTGCATTACGAATAGAATTGAATGTTGGTTTGAAACTGTCTAAAATTCATTTTTGTTTCCATAGAATCCCGATGGGATCGACACAATGCATTGTCATATAATTGTTAAATGCTCCATATTAGATCAAATTACTTGAGCCAATACAATATTAAAGAACTACGAGACTAGGTGTTAAATCTAGAAAAGAAGCAACAACCAAGATTCCAAGTCAAATTTTTTAATAGTAAATCCATAAAAAAAAATATTGGGTAGTGTATATCTATCCATATAAATTGGACTGATTTCTTTGCACCAAAACGTTGAACATATTTGTAAAAAAATAAAGGTACAGGATCTACCAAAAAAAAAACATGCATACAATTCTTTGTTGTTCCTCTAGTGGGACAACATGCAGGAGCCATTGATATGCTCTTCAATATCCAGTCTTCTCCTCAGAAAGTAAATGTCTGCTACCACAATCTTAATATCTTACGGAAGACCTAAGGCGAGAAAGAAACATGAGAGTGGTTCCGCAGTGGAATAATTCCTTGGATTGAAGAAGGTGAACAACACTCCCTCACCTGACACTGGTGACCTGGAGACATTGAAAGGCACCACTGAATTGTAAAAATAATGGGGAAAAGGCCTCGACGAGAAGAGTTTCAAATCTGCGGTCGCCACTGTGAAGAGCATGGCATCCCGAAACATTGCTCCAACGACCCACCCCAGCAAGAAAGCAACCTAGAATTTTTCAAACACGGGAGGACATAAGAACCCATCCTCACGGTAAAATTGATAGTTCTCACAATGTTCCCGTGAGGAAGAAGAAGAAAAACATTGTAGGGAAATCAGAAGATCCCAGACTAAAAGTTAGGACACACCAAGAGACCACCTCCTCAGAGTCGAAGACTTCAGGGACATAACCTGCATGAGAAATTCGAGAGGTCAAATTAATTTGTTCTAGGTGGGAGGGGACCAAGAGACCCCATCCTTACAGGAAAATACCTCAGGGACATAAGTTGCAGGAGCAGTTCCAAAGGCCCAAATTAGTCCATTCTAGGTGGAAGGAGATGAGTAGTAGGAATATTCCTTGCACCAGTGGGAGTTCTAGTCCTCATCCCCTAAGATGTTAATTGTATATCCAGAGAAAAGGAAGTGCCCCCCAATATGGTTGATTTCAATTTGGGTGCAGGAGCGGGAAAAACATCTGCATTTCCATCATCCATTATCATATCATCGTCCATCAGATCATCATCTTCCGGCTCGAAATTGACCGCATCAACCTCTGCACTAGCCATCAACGTAGGTGGGTGGGTTGTCTGAGCATGCGGGGTTGCCTTGGAATTCTTTGGCTTGAAATGTATCTCTCGGTGCACCAGGGGACCATCTCCTTTTTTTCTCCTGGACGGAGGGAGATGATTAGTAAGAATATGCCCTGGAGCACTAGAACTTATGGTCATCATTCCCAAAGATGTTTATTGTATCTGGACAGAACTGTTGTAGAATTGTTGCCATAAGTTAACGAGAATGTTCGTTTTCTCCAGATGATGTTTGAAATGAACATTCAAAAGAGATAATATAACCCTCCACAAATCTTGTTTTAATGCTTATCAATGGGAGATCTCCTCGAGCCTTTCACTGATAAATGACAATCTCCACGGTTCGTGCATAATGAGTTGTTACCATTAAAGCTTACTAATTGCATATTTAGAAAAAAGTGTGAAGTTAGCGGTGACGAAGAAGAGCGATTAAGGATTAGAGATTTTGTGAAGGCACCAACCGGACGACACGTGAAAGAGATTGCATGATGCTTTAAATGAACACTTGGAAAGGATAAGACAACCCTCTGCAAATCTTGGTTTAATTCGTATTAATGAAAAATCTGCTCCATCCTTTCGGACATTAATGACAATATTAACGGTTCCTGCATGATGAGATATTAGCATTAAAGATTAATAATTTCATATCTAGAAATAAGTGCGAAGGTGGTGGGGATGGAAAAGAGAGATTAAGTATTTCACATTTCATCGAACCGTCAACCTGTGAAAGAGATTCCAAGAAATGACCAAGTATGGAAAGTGGTTGGTCAAGATTCAGAATAGGGTCACAATTTAGACTCAGGAGACGTGAGGGGTTGATGGTCAAATTGTATGTCTCTAAAATTTTGACTGCAAATGTGTAACACGGAATAGGGAACAATCACATATTTCAGCGGTCAATTTGTATATCACGGAATTTCAGGTGTTGTTTTTAAGTCGCGGAACAATGAAAGCACAATGTTGAGAAAGCATGGCCAGGAACCGATGATGGAAATAGTGTCCAAGTATGCAATGGGTAAATGGTTGGTCAGACTCGTGATATAAAAGAATGAGACATACTCAGAACATGGCATTTAACGAACTTGAAAACAAGGCCACGAGTTCTACTGAGGAGACGTGAGAGCCCAATGGTCAAATTGTATGTATCCCAACTTTTGATTGCAAAATGTGTAACACGCAATAGGGGAAAATGATGAACTTCGAAGGTCAATTTGTATATTGCGGAACTTCGGGTGCTATATATAAAAGCATGAGACATTCAAAAAAACAACACATTCAAAAAAACAACTAAGTAACTAGAAAGGGAAAGTAAACGAAAAAATAAAGGGGAATTTGGTTGTCAATTTGTAGATCGGGGAAGTCTGGGTGTTGTTTGCAGGCGGAGGAACAATGGAAACGCAATGCTGAGCCCGCTTACTTGGGAACCCGCGATCCAAAAAGTTTGTTGAATATGAAATGGGGAAGGGTTTGGTCGGACTCATGATATAAAAGTATCAATGGAAATTTGAAGACGTGAATCATCCAACCCATGCACCTAGACATTTTCTGAAAAACGATTAAGTAACCAGAAAGGGAAATCATAGGGAAAAAAGAAAGGGGATGGCAATTTTCAAAAGAGGGAATTGGTGTAAGAAATCTCCATTGATTTTCTTAAAAATAACTATGAAGTGCATTAAACATGTGAACATGCTCTTCAATCAAGGAATAGATCAAGGGAGCCATGCTTATAGTTTCCAGGATGTGTTTGCATAAGAGAAGCATTGAAAAGACACAAGAAAATCAATTTTGGGATTTTTAAGTAAAATTATTGTACTGTCAACTTCACCATAAGTATAACAACGATAAATTTGAATTTTAAGACAAATTTGAATTTGAATTTTTTGTGGTTGATATGATAGTTCCATTGGAATTCACATAGTATATATCCTTTTATTTCAAAATATTCTTGGAGATGAATTTTGCTAAGTTCATCGATCAAGGAAAAGTGTTAAAATGAGCCACATACTACATTTGCGTTAGAGAGATTATATTGAAAGGAAAAGCAGGTCCTGTATATTCTTTAAGATCATAGAAAAAATACCAAGATCCTGAATGTATCATTAATTTTCCAAAATGAAGCACACAACCAAGAGCCAAGTAAACACCAAATGTATTGAAATTCGAGGCACAAAGAAACACATGAGCATAGAAGGCACCAAGTGAGATCCCACAAGGGTCCATAGAGAACTACGCATTGACCTATGCATCAAACAATTTGATATAAAAATAACACATGTGGCATTGGTTTTCTCTTACATCTGGTGACAGGTTTTGAATAGGAAAAGTAATGTGAATGGTAGTCTGCATTATTTTTTTATTTTCTTTTTTCCTGGCATAAATGTACAATTAGATGCAAAACTTGGATGAAGTATGGAGCCAGATTTTTGCAACCATACCTCTTAGTCTGCGAAACTTGTGTTATGTTCGGCGTCTCACTTGCGCTCATTGATACTTCTTGTGAATTGAAAAGTGTGTGTTGCAGATGAAATCAACATATTTATCATGGCATAGATGAATAAATAGCTGAGGATATTTGTTTGGTAAACATATGAGGAACAAAATGTATGAATATTTACCTTTGGCCTTGTCGGTTTGTTGATGTTTGCAATGATTAACTGCTCATGGCCATGTCACTAGTCCAATTTTTTCTAATGCAAGCATGTGTAAATGAACATCATAAGGACTAAATAAGCATATGCTCAAGGGATACTCAGGAAACATGAGGACCCGACGGTTAAATTGTATGCGTCATATTGTTTTACTGGAAAAATGTGTAATAGGGAATAGGGCATGATGGGGGGGTATGATGGACAATATGTATATCACAGAACCTCTAAATCTAGAGGCGCAATCTTGAACCCTCCATCCCAGGAACTCGCGATCGAAAATGTGGCTAAGTATGGAATGAGGAAATCATCGATCGGAGTCGTGATATAGAAGCATGATTATAAATGTGAATCCATGAGTCTGCCAACCCGCGTTGTTTGCACCCAATTCGTCACTTTGTGAGAAAATAAAGGGTGCTTACATGCCCAGTTGGGTCTTGCTGAGCATGACAGCTGTAGAGGAAATGGTTAGAGAAATAAAAACAAAACTATAAGCAAGAATTAAACTAAAACAAACTAAAACTATGAGCATATGGAAAAACAAATAACAAAGACAACAAGACCAATATCACCAATGTTTTGAGTTGGTCTATTGATGAAATCAAAGCACAATGAAGAAAGGGAA
>ML788072.1:392930-413298 GCA_009831015.1 Picea engelmannii
CAGCGATGTGGGTGGATGAGGCCTGTTTGAAGTTAGACAGTAGTTCTAGACCGTTGTCATGGCGGATGGGTAATTGGAAGAAAGTTAAGAATGCTTTGGCCAAGGACTCAAAGGTCGTATGGGACCCTGATTTTTCTTCGACATACCATTTGGTTGATGGGCCAGTGAGTGTGCGTTGAAATAATCGCAGTCTGGAGGAATCATCCATAATGCTATTGGAAGAACACCATAGATGAAAGGTCATGACATGGTTGGTGGGGTCATCGCCTGCCTTTCCTTCAAACTTTGGTATGTCTGAAGGAAGTTTGGTTGGCATTGCAGGCCATGTGGCGTCATGCAATATAGGATCATTGGTAATCTTGGTGAGATCCGATATGTTGAGAGAGGCCAAGTATGGCATTTGTAGTGGGGTGGGAGGGTTAGCTCCAGCCATAGTGTGTTGTGAACCTGACCCTTGATGGGGACTAGGTGGGTTGGTGCTTCCTCCTTGAGAGGAAGTGGGTCCCCCGCTTCCGTGTAAAGGAGAGCGAGTGAATGTATGACCTTGGGAAGTGGACCCAAGTAAGGTAGAACCAAGCAAACCTGATCCTACGATGGTAGCACTCATAGGAGTGTGTGAAGGAGGTACCCATGAGCGGGTATGATGAGATACTCCCCCTAAAATAGGAGGAAGGTTGAGCAAGCGTCGTGAACGACGGGGGTTCTGTGGTTCCCCTATGATGTCAGACTAGTTGTTTGAATGTGTGCAACAAGTGGTGAGAGAAATATAGAAACATGAGTCTTTTTTGTGATTGTTTTACACAATATATATATCAAAGTCAAACTGTAATCAGATGTGCATCATACATAAATGAAAAAGAAGCATATATGTGGGTAAGAGAGTTTTGTCCGCATGGGGGAAAAATAAAGCAAATGCTCGTGTCCTAGAAGACGTAACATCCTTCCTCTCAAATAGCACTGGACCTTCCAATAGTACTCAACAGTGGGGTCTGAAGTCACCGGAAGAGATACTAGTGAAGGATGAAATAACTGGTTATAATGAGGGGTAGAGGGGGCAATATCCCAAAAGAGTTGGCGATACTTCCCAATAGCCACACAAAATCCAATCAAGGTGCGATTGCAGCCCACAATCGCCACCTGGGTAGATGTCCTAAAATTGGTCACTAGGTACCTCGGTCCAAGTGCGACATTTAGATTTTCGGCCTAAGAAATGGGTCATGGGCTGGATCCCGTCCAAGAGGTGGGTGCCTCAAGGGGGGACGCATAGAAAAACCGGACGTCGGCCTTCGACCCTTCATGGGTATCTCCCTGCCTTGACTTGGTGAGAAAATAAAGGGTGCTTACATGCCCAGTTGGGTCTTGCTGAGCATGACAGCTGTAGAGGAAAGGGTTAGAGAAATAAAAACAAAACTATAAGCAAGAATTAAACTAAAACAAACTAAAACTATGAGCATATGGAAAAACAAATAACAAAGACAACAAGACCAATATCACCAATGTTTTGAGYTGGTCTATTGATGAAATCAAAGCACAATGAAGAAAGGGAACTGTGGTTCCTTCTTCCTCCAAAGGAAGGCTCTTGAGGCCCTCACAAACTTGCTCTCCTTACAATAAGAAAATGAGAATGATGGTGAAAGAACTCCAAGCACATTCACTCAATGGAGAGGTGAATGGCTCAATGAAATGGTGCTAATGTGTTATTGTCAAGGAGTGAGTCCTTAAAACAATCTAAGAAACATAACATTACATGAAATTCCTTGAGAAAATGATGTTTCTTCATGGCTTTTTATAGCATAGCATTGGGTGATTATGTAACCCCTTTGAAGTGTGAAGAGGGGCTCTTTAGGGCTTCATTAGGTCTTTGACCAGCCTACCATGAGGATTCAACTCAGATTTGATGGTCAAATCAGGTTGGGAGCTGGTCCATAAGTGGTTGGGAGGCCGACCAATTCAATAAATGCGTCGTTTAGCAGGTGCGCGGGTTTGTGCGCTAACAAACGTGCATCGTGCGCGCATGTGCGCATTGTACGTTCCTATTACGCACATATGCACGCGCACCCATCTTCTGTAAAGCGCCCTTCAATTTTTGGTTACTTTGTATAGTTTTTGACCCTTTTGCAATGCTGTGAAACTAATTCAGTGCCATGAATGACTTCATTCCTGTTTTGACGATGTTGAGTTCTTGTCACCATGTGCGGAAGAAATTTCAGTGATAACACGTGCACCTAGAGATTTTTGAAAAGACTACTAAGCAAAGCAACTAGAAAGCGAAAGTAGAGGAGAAAAACGATGGGGAATTCGGTTAACTATAGAAGAGGGAAAAAAAGGATAATAGAAAGTGGGAAAAATAGAAATGGGGAGGGCAATGTTTGGAACCGGGAAGTCTCAACAAAGACGACATTTTCAGAAAGACGACTAAGCAAAGCAATTAGAAAGAAAAAGTAGAGGAGAAAAACAAAGGGGAATTAAGTTAAGTATAGAAGAGGGGAAAAAATGGATAATAGAAAGTGGGAAAATTAGGAATGGGGAGGGAAATGTTTGGAAGCGGGAAGTCTCAACAAAGGCCCATTGTTTCCAAATCATTGTTTTCTATTCGAATACTATATGCACCCACCTGTTTTGTGTGTTTGATTTACTAGCATGGTTGGTATAGCTTTTTGAAGATTGTACTTCAACCCGCTATGCCGTGGAATACAAGAATTCATTTTCCTATCCAACTAATATTTTTTTTTCAATACAGCAACGCCGAACATACAGTGGACATGAAGGTAAGTTAATATGTAGAAAGACATGTAAAAAAAATAAATACAGTTCTATTTATTTCAATGTAGAAACAAAGATAATACAATTCACATGAGGATAAGTTACTATGTAGAAAGATACGTAGTATCTACATATAGTAAATTAGGTGCAAAGAAATAGAACAAGTAGAACAAATATACAGACAATAAATAAAATGCTAAACAATGGAATATGAAATAAGAGTAGAAGCATGCACCTTTGTATCTCCTCTTCTACATTTACGGCAAAGAGTCCATTGTCTTCTCCAACTATTATGTTTGCTTAAATGTAGCAATGCAAAAAAACACAATGGACATCAAGGTAAGTTGGTATGCATGAAGACATGTAAAAAAATAAACAGAGTTCGATTTATTTCAATGTAGCGGCACAAAGAATACAAAGGATATGAAGATAAGTTATTATGTAGGAAGATACAAAATATCTACATACAATAAATTAGGTGAACACATATACAGACAATAAATGGAATACAAAACAATGGAATATGAAATAATAGTACAAGCATGCACCTTTGTATCTCCTCTTCTACATTTGCAGTAAATACTCCTTCGTCTTCTCCAGTTATTTTGTTTGTTTCAATGTGGAATGCACAAAATACAATGAACATGAATGGAAGATGGTATGTAGGGGAGAACAAGTAATATGTACATACAGAAAATGAGAATCAAGGAATAGAATAAAAGATAGTTAGAAACATGAACCTTTTCTTTTCTTGATCCATGGTTGTAATTATATAGAGTTTTTCCCACCCAAATATATTACAAGCCAGAAAATATTAAGAAATTGCATGGCCATAGCTGAATGATTTTGGTTTTGCGCAACAAAGTATCTAGATATGCTTTGAGACATGGAAATATAATTTTGCAGTATCTTTGATGTACGTCTCATATTTCAAGTAAAAGACAAATTGTTTCGTGGTCATACCAGTCTGTGTACGGGATAAAGAGGATGTATTGTGATATGGGAACATTTCACCATATATGGTTAACAAGTGTGTTTTTCACATGTTTTATATTAACAAAAAGACAACGGACATTGTAATTGCACATGTAGTTGTCCAATTATTTGTTATGCCACTATTTTGTATCATGTCAACACTGAAGTATCCTAGAATGATAATGGTTTTGTCCAAATGTAAATGGTGCGATGCATTTGAGAACACATTCATTATGCTAGCAATGTTGCACGCCAAGCAACATAGAAACTGAATATTGCAATTTGCAATCCACAAAACACCACTCTTTCTAGCACCATCTCATTATCCTTTTCTTCTACAAGAACATTTTGCAAAGGCATGTAGGTATGGTTCAGAGCTAGGAAAAAAAAATGGATCAAAATTTAAGAGCAGGATAGGTGGGCACGTGATAGGCATCAGATCTCGACTTCGCCAGACACAGAAAATGACAGAACCATAGGTCCACTTGCAGGTGCAAGATCTGAACACCACAAAGTGCAAAAAAACCATCTCCAATTGTCGGCGCAGGACCCCAACCTTGCAAATCCAAAGAAAACAAAAGAAAACAACAAGAAACAAACCAACGAGGAAGAATGAACATGCCCAACTACAGCCTCAAGACCTCAAATTTACAAACTTGAACCAAACAACAACAAGCAACAACCGACGAACCAACGAACCAATGAACAAGCAAAAACCATTGAACCCGTAAACAGCATATGTATCTCCAATGATTACCAAATTGCATCCCAAGAAAAGAAGGAACCTGAAACATATGACGAGCAAGCCAGTAGAAATAATCAAACATTCTTACTTGCAAACTGCAAACAGTAAACAACAAAGAACGAATATAAATAAAATTATGGAATCGAAACTTATTCCACAACGATGAACGACAGAAGTGCAGGTCGAATTGTGGGTGCAAAACTTGGACCCCGCAAAGTAAAAAAAAAATAGCTCCAATTGCGGATGCAGGACCCCAACCCTACAAAGTTGAAGTAAACAAAAGAAATCAACAAGCACCAACAGGTCCAACCGTAGGTGCAGGTATTCAACCTTGCAAAGTTGAACCAAACAATAACAAGCAACAATCGACAAACCAATGAACAAGAAGCACCCACCGAACTAGTAAACAATGTATGTATCTTCAACGATGACCAAATTGCATTCCAATAACAGAAGAAGTATGAAACATACAATGGCTATGCAAGTGGCGATGGAAAACAATATTGTCCAAATTCACTGCAACATTGTATGGAAAAATTCGAAGAAAAACGTATTGTGAGAATCCTATTTAGGTAAACATTTAAGGCTGCCAGATTGTTTAAGGGCCTTGCGGTATGCAAACATTTAAGTTGTCGGCCTGTTTAAGGACCTCGCGCTATGTAAACATTTAAGCTGTCGGGCCTATACCTCAAAAAAAGTGTCAATGCTCTAAACCTTCGCTATGTAAACATTTCAATACAAATAGAAATAATAAAAACATTAAAAAATATCGTCGATGCTCAGAACTTTTGGTATGTAAACATTTTACTAAAAATGTAATAAAAATTAAAAAAGAGTGTCTAAGCTCAAAAATTTGGATATCCAAACATTTACAACATTGGGAATAGGGAAGATGGCAATAAGACCTCCAATATATTCTCCAATGAGACAATGACATATAAGGTTTTTTTTATTCTATACAAAATAATGTTTTTACTTCTATAGTTCGAACAATACAGATGATGCGAAAAATTATAGTCAAAGGACATACTAATATGAAGTCAACGGATTATCGATCGCTATAGTCCGTCTATGCCTTTGACAAGGACTAGCAACACTTGATTATAGACAATAAATATGATAGTTTTTCCTTTAATTTTCTATGAAAGACTAACATCGGGCATGATATATCATATCATATCATGCTTCTTTTAATATAAATAAAACCTTTAACTATTATGCTCATAATATCAATAACTTTTAACTTTTTGCATGTGTTCAAGTTAATAATTAATGGAATAATAACATTGCATAATATCATTAACTGTTTACATGTGCTCAAGTTAATTTAATTAATGGAAGAATAACATAGTTCATAATTTCAAAGTGGAATCCAAAGTTTAAAAAAAATATTTATGTTTTAATTTTTAACCATTCAAACCAAATAAGGTAACTATTAATAAAAAAATCACAAACAAAAAGACAATTACTTGTTTCTATATGAGAGATTCTTTAAATCACTCATTGAGGAATATAGGAAATGAAGTTGGTTCTCTTTAAACCATCTTATTGATTTTGGGCGACTTCTACACACTTTATCAATTTAACATCAATTTAACAAGTTCATTTTTAATAGAATATAGAGCATGGATGAGTCATTCAACGATGCTTTGGGGTACATGATCAATTACATACTTAGTGACATACTCATTTTTTCCATTTTTTCTATTATTTAGGAGGATTGTTATTTATAACATGTCTATTTATAGCAGGTTTATTTTTAGCTGTTGGATTCCTATATGTAATACCATGGGGTTCCAAAACCATGGCCTGATAAGCCACCATTAGGAAAATTATTATTTTTTAGCTACCATTAGGTCAATTCCTATTTTTATCCACCATTACGAAAATTCCTATTTTTTAGGAGATAATTCTTGTTTCTGTAATTTTAGGAGATATTTCATATTTTATGGCTATAGAGCACACTTTAGTAAGAATATTAGCCTCCTAGGAAAGTGCACATTACCCATCTAATACTTGGAGTTAACTCACTTCATTTATTTAGTGACTTTCCATAATTAGCAAATTCTCACTGAGTTAGCACTTTAGTTCCATTCTTGGACTCTAGTCTTATTCGAGAAGATTTTTTCTATTATAGAATACATGTTGACTTCATGTAGAGTTCTCAATAAGTTTGCACCTATATTTTTGGACCTTTTCTTATTATTAAGAACTTTCGAATTTAGTTAATTGCTGCTATTGGGAGAAGTTACTTTTTTACTCGAGCATGCATATGGAAATCCCAACCTGGTGAAGATTACTCCTCATGTGGAGAGTCCTATATATTGTACTCATTATCAAGGATTAAGACATTGTGATTAGAGTTGGTTTATTAGTCTCTTATGTGTGAAGATTGATTCTAGTTTTCTCTCTCCTCTCTCTCTTTTGCAATTAGCTAGTGTAGTATTTCCTTCTCACAATTAGGTCTTGGATTGTGGTTTAATCCTACACAATGGAACTAGGAGGTGATACAAAATGGCTACTTTGAAGACAAACTGTGTGCATGGTTTTTTTTTTAAACATACATGTGCACATGGAGCTGAAATTTAACACGCCGCTGATGGAAAACATAAAAGTGTTAATGAAAAATGTTAAATTTCCAGTTTTATTGGAATGCAAGGAAGACATATGGAACAAGTATGATTTTCTTTATCTTGATCAAGAAACAATCCCTCTAGTTGATGATCTAATTCTATATACAAATCCAAAGGACAGAGCAAAGGGTGCATCCCATATTAAGGCCCATTCTTCCCTTTCCATCAACTGTGCTTCCTCCATGGTACTCTTCTCCCTCAACTACGCACTATTGTTGCATCCATTCACAGGTGGTGCCTACACATCGATACTTTCTAATTCCTCAGTACTTCATTCCAATTGCTATTGGTAATGATCGACAAACGTAATTTAATAAGATCCATTTTAATGGAAGATATAGATCGTAATTAGACTGGGTGGTCCTCCTGGGTAACAAAGGCTTGCACTCATGTACTTGGGTATCTATTTGGATGAATGGTTGGTCGGGCTAGATCTTGTAGAAGGGAAAGTAGTTGTAAGAGTCTCCTGGTAATGGGAAGGGTAATCTTCATTCCAAGGCCAAGGTCGAGCCCACAAATCTCTCACTCCATAGTTGTGCATAAAACTTAAATGTAGCATTCTAGGAGACTCGGGTTCAAGGAAGAATGGGAGGACATCAAAATGGATAGTTTTAAGAAAAACCGCATGCATGGATTATTTATTTGAAAACATGCACATGCACAAGGAGCTGAAATTTAACATGTCACTTGAGTATGATGGAAAATGGAAAAGAAATGATGACAAATGCTAAATCACAAGTTTGATTGGAATGCAAGGAAGACATATGGAACAACCATGATTTGGTAGAGAATTTCGAAAATAGTTTACAACCCTAGATTTTTGCATCATGTAGGAGAATTGTCTCGAGAGCCAACACTAGGGAAACAAAGGTAGCATTTTCACTCATTGAAGTTGATCCGGTCTTCTTCCTCTATGAGATATATTGATTCAAGATAAACAAGGTAAACTCCAATATATGTATGGATCAAGAACAAAAAGGAATTCCCAAAAGATTATTGGTTTGAGAGTTGAGAAAATAAGTCCATTAGACATATGGTAAATGTTCCTCTTTTGGAAGGGGATTAGCTAGAAATGAAGAGAGATAGATAAATAGGCTTGGTATTATGAAGTATTAAGCACCACTACTGCATTTGTTCTGCAATACTCTAAGGACTATTTGGATCTGAGAAAGAAGAAGGCCCTACTTCCACGTCTGATTCCTTATCGTTCCTTATTATGGTTGGTTTGATGTTGCTTCCCTTTGGGTAAGTATTAGACATGCGGGGATATAATATACAGAGAAAAAACATACATGCTAGGCTGACTAAACAATTCCTTATCCCAACTAGTGAATGAGTGATGGGATTTTGATGATGTTTCTATCACTCTGCGCCATTCTAATTATGATAAACAAACTAAGAAGCTATTGCCCAATATTTTTTAAAAGGAGAGGTCAAAGCAAGAAAAAATGAACACTCTTGATTGATCAAGTGAATATATCCTTTAGGGGTAGACTAGATCCTTTTTTAAGTGTTCTTGCTCAGGTTGGTTTTGAAAAAAGAGAGTAGTGAAAATCCCTCCCTTGGTGCTCTTGATCAATAACCTCTTTCTTGAAAAAAATGTTTTCTCTACTAAGTCAAACAACTAATCTTGATGACTTTTGTCCTTACAGATACAATAGATGCTTTCTCTCGCTTGATGATAGCATGTACAAAGAGTAATAATATATGAGTGGATGCCTTGAATATTGAATTCTACGAACCTATTGGAGAGGCTAAGTGGAAAGACTTTCACATTCATTGTAGATTCCATCAATTGTAATAAGTGGGAATCCTTCATCTTCATTCTAAAAAACTGTAGTGCATATCAAAACACGCCCAAGAAACCCAAGTTAATGACTAGTAAGTATCTCTCACATTATCCTATAGTATTGAACAAAAACAACATAATGTGGCAAGGAATGACAATAAACCTACACAATGTAGCACTTAATATTGTTACTATGATTTGTTTTATGAGTTTAGGAGGATTATAATGAAATAATAACAATATGCTCTAGTGTGCAACCTGAATTCATGAAGTGTATCTTCAATGTAGCTTCAGACATTGTCCTATCTTGAGATTCTTATCTGGATAATAAATGAATTCCATCAAAGAAATAGTTGTACAATAAAATGGGGTCTTTTCTTGAATTATGTTTGATGCAGGTTGCACTAAAGACTTAAGGCTTTTGACCCTTTCTAGCTACCTCAAGTTGCAATGTTAACACCAACTTGCCAGTTAATAGCTTGTTCAATAGTCAAGTTGATAGGTTTGTAATTTACCCCAACAATTGAGAATTAAGTCGAGCATGTGGTGGAGGATCAAGTAGTGGCTCCATGCAACCTTCCATGTGAACCGTTGGGTGGATCACCCTTTGCCTAGATCAATATGTGAGTGATTAGATCAATTTGCTAGCAGTGCCTAAATCAAGATGTCATACATATGTGCCATCTATTGCAGTGTAAGGTATTTAATATATTCTTAGATCAAGATGTTTACAAATTAAATATGTGTCAAATAATTAATATATTAATATGTGTCAAACTTTGTAATTTTATACTTTTAAATGATTTTAGATGCCTGAAAAATATGTAAACAAATTCAAACACACCAGAGATAAGTATGTCCTATCACAATGTCTTAACCCATGAAAAAATGAATTCAATTTTGTTTTTAAATTTTTTAATTAATTTTATTTTACTAAAAAATAAAATTAATTATATATTTAAGGAAACTTTATAAATGTTTTGTAACTATTCTGCAAGACGAATGAAACAATAGCAATATGAAAATAACTTTACATCGTGCCAGATGAAATAATAGAAATTTGAGAATAAATTAACATCGCGACTAATAATCACATTTTGGAGAGTGGAAATCGGATATATGTAGGACTTTATTTAATATATGTTTTTGGAAGTCCTCTAGAAAAATCACTATCAATACAAATCAAATTGAAAACCTAGTGATTTTGATGTAATGGTTGCTTAGTGTCTTTTAATTAATAAATACAAGGGTACCTTGGTATCTTGTGATTTTACGTTTGGTCGCTTCGTATCTTTTAATTTAATAAATGTTTCTTTAGGTCATGTTGCAAAATCTGATAAATAAGAATTCAAAATATGAATAAATATAGATAGAAAATTTGATTTAATTTTTTTTATTGATGTAATTTAATGTTGATTGAATATTAAATTTTTAAGTGATTATATGTAAATTAATGCAAATTCATTTTAAACCCATATTTATCAAGAATCAAGAGGGATGAAATTTCTTAAGATGTAATATTTTTATCATTAATTCCATTTCATGTATTAATTCTTCAAATTAAATAATAATAAAAATTACATCCTTAAGAAATTTGGTCCCTCTCAATGCTTGATAGCTCTGAGTTTAAGATGGATTTAGGTTGGTTTAAGTTTTTAGATGTGGTCACTTACATATATACAACATCTCAAAAGGTTTTATATATATATATATATATATATATATATATATATATAACCAATTTCTCTTCTCTAAAATTGAATTAAGTTCAAATACTTTATAAAAAATATTGAAATTTCATTTCATTGATTTACATTGTTTATATAATCACATTTTGGATAATAAAAATGAATCAAAGTTTTTTTGGCTTCTTGAAGAGGAAATTTGTGGCTAACATGGTTATTGGTATACGTAGAGAAAGATGTGACTCTTGAGGAGGTATGTTTAGTGGTCACTTTCAAAATATTTTTTCTCATTACCACTTGTCCATGTCAATCGTGGCTGCTAGGGATGCTTTCTTCAAGGTGGTGCCACACAAAGTATTCATTGGAGATCGAGATAGATTGGAAAGAGAATTTATGAAGGATGATTTTTTTGCTGCACTCTCTTCAATGAAAAATGGGAAGTCTTTGGGTATTGATGGTCTTCCTTGTGAGTTTTACAAGGAGATGTGGGAGACGGTGGGGGATGATTTTTACAATCTTTCACATGAGATGTTTTCCTCGGGACATCTTTCGAAATCACTCAATTAAGGACTAATCAAGCTTGTTCCAAAGAGCATAGTCAGAGATTCTATTAGTGAGTGGTGACCGATAAATTTATTGAGCGTTTATTATAAAATTATGTTGAAGGATTTAGCTAGGATTGTTATGGAATTTTTCCTCCGTGACTTTGGGTCATGTCACAGCAGAGAGAGACCATATATAAAATACAGAACCTACCCTCACACACAACAATTCTATGAGAAAAATAACTACTTTAAGGAGAGAAAGAGAGAGAGAGAAGGAGCGGTGCCACACCTTGTATCCTACGTCTAATGTAGATCCTCGCTCTCCACCTTTGATGTTGTTCCTAAGCTCCACTGGTATGAACTTAAAAAAGAAGACCAAGTCTTTGTTCTGACAAGGTATTTATGAATTCAAATCATACATATAATGTGCAAATATTCAATTATATGAAGAATACTAACATATACCAATAGAATGAAATAAATTTACACATGTATGGAGGGGAAGATAACTCTTTTATTGAAAATGGTAAAATTGGGTAGTTACAACCTGACTCTAACCAACGAAATTGCCTTGAAGACAACCGCCTAGGTTCCTCCACTGGTCCTTCAAGTATCAACTCAACGAGATGACCCTTCTTCAGATGACCCAAAAGGGATAGGAACACACCCTATGGTCATATAAGGAAGAAGAAGGAGTACTAGAAAACGAGGTCCATAACAAAGGGATGTTACACAAAGGATTAAGGGAAATAGGGGAACTTGTAAATTCATCGGCATAATCTTTCACCTAGGTTGTCCCCCTCATCCATGCCCTCAAAGGTGCCTTTATACCATCCTTAAGGGGTTGAGGTGGTTGAATTTAGTTGTTTACGGGCCCATGGGAGTTTGGGAACGAGCCCAACCGAAAACAAAAAGTGGAATTATTTTATTTTTCACATTTTTTTACGACATCCATGAGTTGTGAACTAGCAAGGAACGAACATCCGCGGTTTGAAAAAAAGGTGACTCACAGATGGACACAAAAGTGTTGTTTTTTAAGTAATTTTGTTGAGGGAAGTTGGGATTTAAATTTGCAACCCAGGGATAAGTACTAATCCATCTTACAAGTGCAAATGATGTGGTAAATTGTGGTATAGCATATGCCCCCTAATGTGTGATGTTAGAAGGGGAATTGATGGTTGAAATAAATTAGAGGCGGGGATTCTATGAAGTAGATCCAATGAAAGTTATTGTACAACTGATCCAATACCATAAACCGTCAACATGATCAAGTAAGAGTATTCTCTTCTCGAGTCAGTCATACCCATGCTCAAGAGTGATGTAAGCATGACCGCCAAATCAAGTACACTATGGATCTATGAAATATATAAAAGTATAAATAATGTCCATGGCCAAGAACAATACACAATGGATCCATGTGATATATATATATATATATATATATATATATATAGTAGTAAACATGGCCACAAGGAATACATAGTGGATCCATGTAAAATTATATCATAGCCACAATTAGATACACAATGGAGCTATGTCTCAAAATCAAAATCAGAGGATATCTGGAGTCAATGGAATGAACAAGTTGATCCTATGCAATTACCAATGTCTGAGGGGTGGTACAATATGTCGGGTAGGAGCAAAAAGATATGTGATGCTCGTACTTCACCTGAAGTCTTCAAAACGATTCATCGTGGTATGAGTCTACACCATGTGAATAGATGTGTTGGGGTTGAACACAATGAGACGTCGTTTGATTACCGGTGACTGATGTATATCATTAAAAAAATGAGATGAACCATCAATGATGATAATGGGAGTCAAGGTACCATGGTTCAATCTAACAAGTGTGAATGAATGAGCTAGTGTCGAACACCCAGTAGAACCTATCGAGTAGGGGACATTGATGTATTCTGTGCCACTGATGACTGCAAGCCCCAAGGTATTAGAAATAACTCTAGATCCCTGTCCCAGAGAAAGATGTGTTGAATTCAATAGGAAGAGATCCGTTGGAAGGAAGGCATTAAGGTATCCTCCATCATCCAACACGAGGTGTAGTAGAAGGAAAAATATTTGGAAGGACTCAAACAAACAAATTGTAAGGACCACATCGACGTACTACTCCGTCATGCGACAGATGGAATAGTTCATGAAAAAGAGTCTATGAATAAGCCAATAATAAAGACTACTGAAAAATATGAGGAACCCACCAATGGGGTCAGATGGAAACCAAGGTACCACACAAATCCCTATGTGTGATGATTGTTGTTGATGTTGAACACAAGGGAAACTGCTCAGTCAAAAACCAATGATGGTTTTTCATCTGTTGAACGCAAGGTCACCTATTAATGACGGAAATAGGCACAGGGTACAAATCTAGGTCATACTCTTAAAGAAATGTGTCGGAGTCAATAAGAGTAGACCCACCAACAAGAAGTCAATGAGGACCTTCTATACTAGCACGAGTGAGATATAAATATACTTGTGATGATGAGATGTAATTGACTGACACGGGAAGGCTAAATTGAAAGGTTAGAGACCTTCTACAGAATGGATGACTTGGGATGAAACTTCCCTTGAACAAAATCACAACACATTATGTGACTAAGGCAACATGGATTATAAATTGGGATACATTCGTGATATAGGAGGTATCAACAAATGATTCATATGGTTGGAAGAATAACCAACTTGAGGAGATTATGCTCCAAAATGAGAAAAAGTCTTCTAAATTCATACTAAACCCCAAAATATTGAGATACTGACTCAAAATTATGCTTTGTTCTAGGATGACAAGAGTGCTTCCAATAAAAGAGATAGACACTTTCCCCCCTGATTTTTTTTTTGTATTTTTCATATTATTAAAGCATGAAAAAAGAATAAAAGAATGCTATAGTACAATGAAGGAAACAAGTGTCAAGGGTAAAAAATAGTAGTTCCAAAGCGCAAGGAACATACCTATGCTCAATGCAAGGAAGCATGTGCATGATAAGGACGCTCAGGGGAATGTTTCCTCCAGGGTTAAGGTGTTGATTCGCAAAGGCATAAATTGCAAGGATAACGACTGGTAGGAATGAATAAGAAAATGGTTCAACAATGGAAAATTGAAGTCGGCATTAGGCCTAGAAGGGAGAGAAGTTAATATGTAATGCAATTACAACTCAAAAGAATTTTGGAAGCCCGTGGGTATAGTATCCAGAAATAGATTGAGAGGAAGTAAAGAGGATTCAACACAAAGACATGAGTGGACTCAATGGGGCTTCCGAGCCTACAGAAAATACTGCAGCATGGGTGTCAAAAATGCCAGTGAGGTACTAAATAGGACACCCATGAAGAGGTAATCTCTACCATCTGTAAGCGACACTTTTAAGCAAATTGAAGGTATGATTCTGTGAATGGATGGGGTGGACCTTATGGAAGATATGTGAGTGATACGAAAAAATGCATTGTGAATGCATAGTGTAACCTACTCTATATGCACTAAAGAACACAATAATTATTGAAGAATCCCCAAATTGTTGACATAAGTAGAAACATACGTTAGAGGGAGTCTCGTAGGTAATGGCCATAAAAATATTGAGAAGAAGATATGTAGCTTCAATGAAAAGTCATGGCGGGACTAAATATGACTCCCGATCCTATGAAATTATTTCAACTTGGGCATCAAACTATGAACAAGGTTCTAACTAGGGAACCCATGAACGGTAGGATCTACCACATGAATTACGACACTTATAGACAACAAAGAAGGTTCCATGTCCCAACTCAGTGGGGTCGATTCTAAGGAAAAATGAAACAAGAAAATGATGATCCAAAAATGCATGAAGGGGAAAATATAACCTATATGCTAGTTTCAATATCATTACATGTCAGAATGGATCGATATGGAATGAAAAGGTACCAAAGAAAATGTCTCTAAATTCCTATATATAGGATACAAAAAACTCACCCAGAAGTTAATAAGTCCAATAATTAAACCTCTAATAGAAACAAGTGCTATGGGATATGGAACTTGAAAACAAGAAACCATAAAAGTAAAATATGTACAGATGACCGCACAACCTTATGGCTTATGCATATTGGTTCTCCAGGTAGATCCCATTGCTAGGTTCAAGCAAAGGGTTTCGTTGGTAACCAACCAATAAAACTTCTAGTTGAGGAAGAGGTCGAGGATCCATAATCATAACTTCAAGAATGGCCTCATCTGAAGGAAACTCAACATCCATGAACCTGGGGCTCGACAACACACAAATAATAGGGCTCGAGGTCTCACAAATAGTAATATCAGACTCAAGACGAAATTTCATATTACTCGATCCAAGAGGGGAAAGCAAAGGCTTACATGCCCCCATTGAATAAAACACTCGATCAATTTCCAAGACCTTGTATCGAGAAGCTGAACATGACAGTGAATATCCTTTCTCAGAAGTAATTGAAAATCAAGGATAAGACACCACATAATTCTCCCATGGAAGGGAAGAGACTACTCAAACACTAGGAACAGACAAAGGGGAAAGTTGAGCTAAAATCGAACTAGGATGGTGATTATCATGTGGAATCTTATCATTAGTGATAATGCTTCTGTTTTGAGGGAAATGCATCACACGAAAGAGCATAGACACCACAACCTTTATAGAATAAACATAATCATGCCCAAGAAGAATATTAAATTCTAAAGGGCCTGACACCACTAACATATCAATTAAAACAATCTTCCCACCTAAGATAATAGACAACTAAGAAAGAATCCCCATACATTCACTAGGTCTTCTGTAGAAAGTTGGTGGCTCACTGGTAGCTGACACAAGCTTGGGAGAACACAACGCTTTCCAAGCTGAGGAGGATAAAATACTTGTAGAGGATCCTTCATCTACAATACATTGACGAACACCTTTCAACATAGATTCAACTAGAACCGTTATCTGGAAAGGTGCAGAAGAAGGAGGGTGAGGCTCCAAAAGGTCATTCCAATCAAAGGAAACCATGTTAGGACTTAGAGGGAGTGTACTGAAAGAGAGTGGAATGCCCCCTTGTTTAGAAAGTACTAAACTGGAAATGCTAAAGACATGTTCAAAAGACGTAGGTCACTCCCCAAAAGAAGAGTGGGATCGGTCTAAGATTGCATCAGATCAACCACTTTGGAAGAATGGTCACTCTCCAAGAGAAGAGTAGGATCGACCGAAGGCTGCGTCGGTGCGACTACTTCCTCAACCATTGGTTGAATAGGATGTGAGACAACATGGTCAAGAGATGAATCACCCCCCAAGACAAGAGTGGTATCGACCAAATATTGCATTAGTGCAACCACTTCATCAACCAATAATTGAATAGAATGTTGGGAAATTGAAGATGACACAGAACTAGAAGGGCCTTCAAACAAGGACCACTCTCTTCGTACCACTAAAATAGTGGGAAAAAATGATTAAGGTGATCTCCTTTGCAAATCTTACAAGGGAAATTGGGCTTATGCCGTACACGTCTAGGCTTCTCAATAGTATTAATGCCCCCAACATGACTTTCAATGGTTGGTGGGTTTCCCCCAACATGGCTTGCAATGGATGGTTTGTTTTCTTCAACATGACTTGCAGAGGTTGTTGACATGTCTCCAACATGACTCATAGAGGTTGGTGAACTAATTCTAGTATGACTAGTAGTGAATGAACCCATGCTTCTAGCATGACTTGCAGCGGATGGTTTCTTGCGCCAAACGTGACTCGGAGATGTTGGTGATCATCTAACTCCAACATGACTAGAAGAGGTTGGTTTCTTAGTGCCAGTATGACTCACACTAACTGGACTTGTGCTTCCATCGTGAATCATAGCGGTTGGTTTCTTGTCCCCATCATGACTTATAGAGGTTGGTGACAGGTCTCCATCATGACTAGTAGAGGTTGGTGACTTCTTCTTCTTACTATTTCCCTTCCTATTTCTTTTAGACTTTTGGTTAATAGTAGCGAGAATTTCACCAGAAGAGGGAGAAGGAGAAGGATTAAACTTGGAAGATATAGAAGGTGAAAGATAAAAATCTGTACGATGCCCTTGACATAAGATGCTTATTTGAGAAGCATCAAGAGTATTAAAGACATTCAGAGTGGTCCATAACCAAACTGATAGTCCTACATTCAACCCAAGAATGTTCAAAGTTACCATCAAGGGGGAACCAACATTTCCAAAGAAAGGAAAAGAAAAAGAATCACGTTGGGCAGGGGTTCCTTGGTAGATATCCTCAATAACTTTATCCATATCATTATTATGCATAGGTTCATCCCTTATGATATTGTTCATGTCCATAAAAGTATCACATAATGACTCCAGTGAACCAATGGTATTAAAACCCATGCCTTCTAGGAGGCGGCTCCATGCTTTCAAGAGAAAGACTATAGGTCCTTCCCGACCAACGGAGCGGTTGGTCAACCACCCTGAATTAACGATTCAAAAGAGGTGATATCGACACAAACTAAGGCCAAATATACAAAGTAACACTCCAATAAAAATTCCTAAGAGAAACATTGCAAATAAACACTTATCCAAAACTTCATCCTAGGTGGATGAGGTCCTTATTCCAAAGGAAAGAAAAAGTGGAAAGGGACCTTCCATACGAAGGCATGGGTTAATTAAATTCTGTGAACCAGTGAACGAAGGAGTGAGAAGTAGTTATCCCGACCTCCACTGAACAAACTTATCCCCTGAAAGCACCCACGTTTCATGGGGCACCCTCCAATAGTACTGAAAAGTGTGATACAAATTTTTCCCCAGGTATCATGACAAACCCTCACAGTCACCTCTGAGATCCCTAGGAAAAGAAACTAAGGTCACCAACTTGTAGTCAACGTCAGGGGGGGGTACAATCAACAGTTGAGATTGAATGTATGGGTAGGGTAACTGAGCCCAAAACTCTTCCAGAGTACTCACACCATATGAGTCAATATCACTTTAGGAAAATCCCCCAATATACGATCTCTCCATTATGCTCAGTTAAAATTTGGAGGGGATATCTCCTCAGCTCTCCTTTATGCGACCTCATGTTTGACTCCTGTGTTAGAGGAGCTTCTCATCTATAATTATAAAACAATTGGATTTGAGACTCTCCATATCTCAAACTCCTATGTTTTTTCAATGGCCTTGGAGAGTTAACTCTCCAACCTAAACCAAGGCCCTAACCATAAACTTGTTTGTGAACCCTAGAAACAAAGTTTAGTACATTTTAAGTTTAACATTTGTTTTAGCAAATATTTATACTCAAAGGGTATGGAGTGAAATTGATGTTGTTTGAGACTCTTGCAAAAATGAAACTCATAATAACACTCACAAGGAAAATTTTACACTAATTCTTAAATGAAAAAGAGTTTCAAAAAAGAAAGTGCATGAACAATCCTTCAAACCTTGAAATGCAAATTTTTCCTTTTCTATGCAAAATGCACAATGCATCCTTTTGAGAAAAGTAAAAGAAGAAAAAAAAATGATGTTCTTTGTTATTTTTCCATTGAAATGCTTTCAAGATGAGAAGAAACCAAAATCCTATGCTAACATCTTCTTCTTTTTCAAATAACAATGCAAAAAAATGCAAAGAAAGAAAGAGACCTAACTAGCAGAAAAACTAGGTTTTTTGTTTTCTTTTTCTTTCTACCAAAGAAAAAATAACAAAAGATGTTTTTGTAGTCTAGGAAATTGAGGAAGACATCCAAGATATACTACATTGTGAAATATATCAAGAACAAACACTTAATCCAACAACAAGAGAGAATTTAGGGAATGCATTCCATTCCAAGTTTGTATTCCATCTTTAGGGTTATTTTGTTAAGAACCTGAATAGATCTACAAATATAATCACCACAAACAATGAATACAAAATAGATCCATAGAGCAAGATAGAAGAAACCACACTTTATGATTACCAAACCCTTGAGGTAGGGAAACACCATACAATGGATCCTATTATGGAATGGATCATCTCCTGTTCACTTGCCTCTTCGAGGGGGCATCCTCCTATTGAGCTACCGCTCCAAATACAATATTTCTCTTCATATCTTATTACATTGCTTGAACCCCTTTATATAGTGCTACCATCACCTAAAAACATTCTAGAGTAGGAATCTTCTAGAGGTAGAACCTTCTAAGAAGTCCTCTTACATTTATTATATCTAATTACCCATTTATTATATCTAACTACCATAGTGGGCCTTATTTAATACTATAGTGGACCTAGTCCACCTTACATTGAATGACCTCCACTATTATCACTATGGGCCCTATGGGCCCCTATATTACCTCTCTAGCTACCTTACATTCCATCCCCCTTATGAAAGCGTTGTCCTCAACGCTTGATGTACAACCATATACCAGGGTCCCATGGATAATTGTGGACCATAATGTTGAAGAAGACTAAAGAACCAAGGTTCCATGTAGAAAGGAAAGCCACCATGCTGAAGTAGTCCAACCACCATTGTAAGCCCAGGTCCCATGTCCAAATTCTCATGTGAACTCCCCATGGAAGATTTTGGAACCCAATAACCAACTCCAAATGATGCTCCAAAGACTGACACTTATCATGTGGATCCAAATAAGAAGATCCATCCACATAGTGGAAAAGGGTCGTAGCAGAATCTGAAAGGAATAATACCACTGTAGAATATGCAGGATGGACACTGGTAATAATCATTGTCTCTCGATTTGTCACATTGATGCTCTCTACAGAAGGTGGATTAGAGTCATCAAATAAAATATGAAAGTGGTTGTCATCCCAGAAATGACAACTATTCATATACCAATCATCACAATCGGCCTCAAAATTGTACCAAACATATATTTCTTGATTATATTCATCCTTGAGGCCCTCCATAAGAAATCTCTCCTGCATGTTATTCAATGAATCTTGAATACTACAAAAACTATCATTGAGGTCAGTTGTGAGGCCATGTACAAATGCATCCAATCTGTCATCCAATGTGTGAAACAATTGGGCTTTGAATGATTCAAGAATTTCTTTCAGGGTTTGATTGAAAATAGCCATATGAACACCCTATGAACTCTTCGGTCCTGCAGCCTTCACGAAAAAACCCAAAAAATAGACCCAATAAGTTTCGGCAAAAAATCGCGGTTTTTTCTGAAAAAACCCTAAAAAACGGCTGAAGTTAAAATGCTCATAACTTCACTTCCCGGACTCCGTTTCGGCTGAATTTTTTTTTGAAATTGGGTGAAATTGTGAGAGGAACTCATATCTATAAATTTATTGG
>ML788072.1:413436-431094 GCA_009831015.1 Picea engelmannii
GTTCGCGGAAAAAACCCTGAAAATTTGCAGATTTTAAAACTTCAATATCTTAACTTCCCGGACTCCGTTTCAGACGATTTTTTTTTTAATTGGGTGTTTTTCTGAGATGAAATCAGATCTATAACCTTTTTCTGTAAATTTTGCACATAAATATACCAAAAACTTCTATAATTTCGTGGCCCTCTTTTTTCTTCTCTGAAAAAAAAAATCTGCAAAAATAAAAAATATTTGCCCACAATGTCTGCCCAAGGAAAGTGCTCTGATACCACTATTTAAGAACCAAATACCTGAATACAAAATATCACAATAGATCCAAAGTTATCTGAATACATTCACCACACAAGATATATGAAACCATATAGAAAACCACCACTTTATTATATCAAAACCCTTGAGGTAGGGCAACACTGTACAATGGATCCTATTATGGAAGGGATCCTCTCCTGTTCACTTGCCTCTTTGAGGGGGCATCCTCCTATTGAGCTATAGCTCCAAATACAATATTTCTCTTCATGTCTCATTACATTGCTTGAACCCCTTTATATAGTGCTACCATCACCTAAGAACATTCTAGAGGAGGAATCTTCTAGAAGTAGAACCTTCTAAGAAGTCCTCTTACATTTATTATATATAATTACCCATTTATTATATCTAACTACCATAGTGGGCCTTATTTAATAATATAGTGGACCTAGTCCACCTTACATTGAATGGTCTCCACTATCATCACTATGGGCCCTCTGGGCCCCTCCACTACCTCTCTAGCTACCTTACATATTTATACAATAGATGAATGGTTTGAGAAGTTTCACCCACTCCAACTAATCCTTTGTTTAGTTACATTTACCACTAGTTACAGACATTTACTTAGATTTATCCACTTATTACATATATTCTTGCTTTATTACATATTATCATGTAGTCTAATGTCTAATAACATATATGTGATTACTATTAGGGCCTAAGACGCCCCCGCAAAATCTCCCCCATGCCCAATTCCTTGCTTGTCCCGAGAAAGTGGGAAGATAACTGATGATCTGCTACTCTTCAGCCTTCGTCTTCAATCTGGTAAATGTTTGTGCAGTCAGTGAGTCTTAAAACGCTTTTCTCTCACCCAACAACGGTCCTCTTGATCCTATTGTTGCACTTATATCTAGTGCCTTTAGAGTGGTGAGTGGATCATCCTGGGCTCATCTCTCACCTACAAAACACCCTACAATGGAGCTCCATACCTCTACCAATCTACCATTTCTCTTATTTCTGGCTTCGAAGGTCACAACTCAAGAACTATGCTACAACTTTTATACCAGGGGGTTCAATCAAATCACTCATTCTTCTGTCATCATATTTTTGTTTCATCTCTCCATGTCTGTGTATCTGTGAAAATATGTCTCTCTTGGATGCTCTTAACCGCTGCCGACATGTTCATCATCGATGCTCCTCAACTACTATGTGCTCACTACTATGTTGCTCGTCAATCTTGTCTTCATGTTTCTCTTTAATATGTTTTTGTTGTTGTCTGTATGATATTACATGAAGCATGACTAATAATGATTCAATTACAAGTGCTTGTGTGATGTCGAATATGAATCAACTAATGTTAGCGAGGCACCGATATCATTGGATAAAACTCGACTTACATTACAATGGATGAGGGGATCACCTTTCTTTGAAGAAGATGCATGTTTAACCCCCTCCTTTCTGCTTTAACTCATATTTTTCAAAACATCTTGAATCAACAATATAATTTTTTTCTTTTTCGACTAATCAGACTCAACTCGACTCGACTAAAAAATGACTATGCTATAAATTATCTTTCATGTAACAAATTTTTACAAATGACTCCATTGATATACAATCACGACCCCATATAAATATGAAAGATTTTTGTTTTTAGACTTCATGACTCAACGTAATAGTTTATGTGTGATCAAGGTCGATGAAAATCCCACAATCCTCATCGACTTCAATTCGTTGGTCGATCGGCTACCATTCGCTCATCAATTGAGTCAACATTCAATGTGCTGGGTGAGTCAACCTGTCTCGTCAAGTCTACATTCTTCTCATGAGTCGATTAGTAAGTACATAGACCCAATTGGCCCCACATATTTGGAATGAAATAGTATTTCTAGTATCAATTACAGAGCCTTCGCCAAGTTGTAGTTGATATCTGGTCATATTTATCTTTAAATTAATGTTGGGAAGTCGATCATTATACATGGTCGGTTGCACAATGTGGTTGCTACTTGTCCTACTCGATCACAAGTTTGTACATCATGTACAAAAAATAGTCATGGTTATCGTTTGTTGCATAAATCAACATAAATGAAAGGATTAATGTCTCTTCTCTTCATGAGATATTGGGGTCGACTTGATCCATTTTAGCAACCAAAAAATTGAATCTGACAATGGGTTCCAACTACTTCCTCTTCGACTCCATTATTCGACAGTCGATCCTTAATCCTGAATCCATTCGTCTTTCACATTTTTGGCTGCTGATTTATTATCATCGTCCTAGGTTTCATATAGGTCAATTATTTTTCGACCTTTAGATGATGTCGATTTGAGTATTTTCCATTGTTTCTTCATCTTCAGATTGAAGATTATGAATTAAGATACCTTGTAAAGAAACTCTCCATGAAATCACTTAATTTTTTTTGCAATTTAAATTGTCTTTTCTACTAGTTTCTGACAACAACAATAGATGTTTGTGTAGATACGTTCATTCTTACAAGAAGAAGTATGCATATATCTTATACTCATACATTCGATCACATACTTCATTATACATAGGCCCACACATTTGTGTAGGTGTTTCAAACAACATCCATGATAAATTATTGGGATTACACACAATGAAATATGAAGAATCAACAAGCTTTCACATAGCGACATCAGTGAGATTTTCTTTTCTCACAACAACATCCATGCTCATCAATAGATTTTCTTGAGTATATTTAATGTCCAACAACATTATAAACAATTTCTTCTTGTCTTTTTCATGTGAGGATTTTCTTAGCAGCAGTGTCCATGACAAATATTCATAAATTTATGGATTGTATCTATGAGAATCCATGGACATCAATCAATGATCATCCACCAACCTTCACGAGAAACAATCCATTATTTGTTTCTTTTATTTTTTTTCATGTGCAGATTTCGGCTCCATCCAACAACCATCTATGATATTCAAGTGCCAAGCAATGTAAACCAAAATTCAATTACTAAGCGACATCCATGATTCACACAACATCAACCTTCACAAGAATCCTCAATCAATCAACATCTTACTTCTCCTCAATCAATCAACATCTTACTAAACCAAAATGTTTTAGTCCAGGCAATTGAGGCAGAAATCCAAAAGGGACTAGATCATGAAATATATCAAGAACACACACATAACTCAATAACCCAACAAGAAGAGATAATTTACTTAGGGTTATTTATACAATAGATTAATGGTTGGAGTGCACTAGCTCCAACTAATACTTTGTTTAGTTACATTTACCACTAGTCACAAACATTTACTTAGCTTTATCCACTTATTACATATATTCTTGCTTTATTACATATTATCATGTAGTCTAATGTCTAATAACAAATATGTGACGACTATTAGGTCCTAAGAGGCCCCCTCAACAAATGATAAAAGAAATATTTTTTTTTAGTTTTATATTTGAAAAATCCAAGGAAAATACAAAAGAAAAGTCTCGAACTCAAATATAGACTCAAGTTTCAAATATGACCACAACAGTGACTAGAAGACCGAGATCTTGAGAACAAGACTAGTCTTATAGTAATGCAATCCAAAAGATAAAATGGAGACAAATATGGATAAAAAAACTTTGTTTTCCATTCAAATTTAAGGCCTTCCTAACCTCCTATAGGCTAAAAAAATGTTTCGGGACCAAACTCCCCAAAAAGGACCCCCAAACTCGCTAAAACAAGGCTCCAAAAAGGCTGGAAAAAAAAAGAAAAAAAGTCACTTTTTGGAGGCATCCGTGGGTCACCCCACTTTGAATCATGGATACAAGCTTATATAGGTGATTTGTATCACTATAGGAAGTGTGGATGATGTTAATCCATAGTTTTTTCTTCCAAAAGGCACAAATATCTACGATTTGGCCTTGTACAAAGCGTAGATATGACCAACACTTACGTGTTTTTTTGAACTAAAATCCATGCTTCACCCCTATATAAGGGTCATGTATTCACACAATTTATGTGAAAGAAAAGAGTGTATACAATTAGAAAAGATTGGAAAAATGGGTATAAATCCCAAAACTCAAAATGTAGCAGAGAGACGAAAAGCAAGCCAAAAACACTGGGAAACCAAGAGCAAGAAATTTTAGAATGATTTGAGAGTTTTTGGAGACTTAACTCAACAATCAAAAGGAAAAGAAAACCCAACAGGATCGGATTGTATAGAAGAACCAAACTAGATCCTCCAAAATTGAGAAAAAGGCTAAAAAATTCAATTCTTACAGAGATCCATAACTGTGTACACTAGGAATCGCGAGCATCCGTGGGTCATAGAAAGGAAAATCATGGATATCTGTGACTCATAATGGGAAAAAACATGGATGCACCAGTAAAACTTGAAAAATAAAAATCCAATCTAGAAGGAGGCTTCCAAAATCTTTGGAAAATGTCTCTAGATGGAAAATGCTTTAAAAAGGAAGCCTAGAAAACATAAAAAGATACATAAATCAAAGACAGCCCAAGAAAACCTAAGAACAACCCAAACTAGGAGAATATATCCCTAGTATGGTCTCCAATTCTGTTATGGGATTTCCCCCCCGTGACTTTGGGTCATGTCACAACTGAGTGATACCATATATAAAAGACATAATATACCCTCACACACAACAATTCTATGCGAAAAATAACTACTTTAAGGGGAGAGAGAGAGGCCTCACACCTTGTATCCTACGTCTGATGCCAATCCTCTCTCTCCACCTTTGATGTTACTCTTGATCTCCATCGATATCAACCTACAAAACAAGACCAAGTCTGTGTTGCAACAAGGTGGTTATGAATTCGAACCATACATATAATGTGCACATATTCAAGTATATGAAGAAGAATAACATATATCAACATATTGAAATCAATTTACACATGTATGGAGGGAAAGATAAATCTTTTATTGAAAAATGTCAAAGCGGGTAGTTACATCCTGACTCGAACTGTCAGCACTACCTCGAAGCCAACCATCCAGGTTCCTCCACTAGTCCTTCAAGCATCAACTTAGCGAGATGAACCTTCTTTGGATGACCCAAAAGGGATAGGAACACACCCTATGGTCATATAAGGAAGAAGAAGGAGTACTAGAAAACAAGTTCTAGAACAAAGGGATGCTACTTAGAGGATTAAGGGAAATATGGAAGATTGCAAATTCGTCAGCATAATCTTGCACCTAGTTTGTCCCCCTCATCCATGCCCTCAAATGTTCTTTTATACCATTATCAAGGGGTTGATGTGGTTGAATTTCGTTTTTTATGGGCCCAGGGGAGTTTGGGAATGAGCCCAACTAAAAAAGTGGAATTATTTTATTTTTCACATTTTTGGGGGGCATTTGTGAGTTGTAAACTAGCAAAGCATGGACATCCTCAATTTTCACAAGGGTGACTTGTAGATGGACACAAAAGTGTTGTTTTTTAAGTAATTTATATGAGGGAAGTTGGGATTTAAATTTGCAAACCAGAGATAAGGACTAAGCCATCTCACAAGTGCAAATGATGTGGCAAATTGTGGTATAACAAGGAGAATTCAAGATGTGCCTCGAAAAATTGTCCATTGAGAGTAGACAAGATTTGTATAAGGACAATTTATTTTGGATACAATCTTGTCATCTTGGGAGGGCATGTAGTGGACCAGGGAGTCTGGTCAATAGGTACTCTTCCTGAAAATTGATTTCGACAAAGCATATGATTGTATTGGTTTGGATTTTATCACCAATATGTTGACCTGCCTTGATTTTTTCCAGTGTTGTGTTGGTATGTTTAACACATTTTTTACATGTTCCTTGGTTTTTGTTCCAGTTTATAATTCTTTTTTTCCCCTGCATCCATCTCCATAGGTCTATCAAGAAAGGGGGCCCTTTGGCCCCTTATATCTATGTTTTGACAGCTAATGCTCTTGGATATTTATTGGAGGAAACTCATCTTCAGGGTCAGATCAGAGTTATTTCTCTCCCTGGGGGGGGAGGAGATGCTTAACAATCATTTTTCCACTGACTCTCTTTTATTAGTCTCTACTGATGAGGAGTTCGTCTTTGCTTCCAGGGATTGCCTTTCATTGTTTTTTTTTTGAAAGGAAAAAAACGTAAATTTTATTAAGTAATATAAAATTTACATTTTGAAGAATGCATATATAGATATGAATTTAGTCCCAATTAAGATTGTAAATTGTGTTGATCATGAAAGGCTAATGACTGTTAAAAAGACAGTCCTCTGAGTATGGTATGTTCCATCTACTTTTCTTGTTGTAAAAGCCAAAGTCCAAAAGTATATTTTGTACATCACCCAAAAACGGCTCCAAAAAGTAGTAGTACTGAGAATTGAGCTGATAAAATGTCTCAAGAGATATTTGTCAGAGAAGGATTGATGCTATTTTGTACATCACCCAAAAAACTACTCCAAAAAGTAGTAGTACTGAGAACTGAGCTAACAGAATGTCTCAATATATCTTTGTTAGATGAGGACTGATTCTATTGAATCGTGTGCACAAGTAGACTTCATATATACAATAAAGTAGGATACAAATAATGTTGATTAAACAAAATTAATATGACTAGTCTATAAATGGCCTGTGTTAATGTTCTTGCCTCTGACCATCTAATTGCTCTATGATGTGCCACTTCCCGAGATCCATATAAGTTCCCTCTTTAGATAAGGAGTCTTCTTCTTCGTTTCTTTCCCTATAGACATGTTTGAAAGACAGATTTGTAAATAAACCTGAGATCACAAAAACTTCTTCAAGTAGTGAAGCAAGAATTATGTTGTGACATTTTTGTGTTTTCCTCATCCAATTGATGACCACCATAGAGTCCCTGAAGATTTGGAGTTCTGAAATTACTTTTTCCCTTGCAAATGTGAGCAAGAGTTTTAAAGCCATAAGTTTTGCATAATTATTTATTCCTTGTCCCAATCCCCACATTATCTTGTAGGAGAGATTTGGTGTAAGGTGGAGGATTCCCCCTCCCCCAAAAAGAGTACCTTCATCTTTTGAGGCACCATAAAAAAAATCCCAAGGTTTGGAGGTGTTAATGTGTTCTTCCGCGACCTGCCTTGGGGGAGGTAGATCTTTCTCTTGTGGAAAATGTGCTAAAATTCCTAGGCTTTTGGCTACAATAAGCTCATGGAGGGAGTCTTTTTCCTTGAAAATAGCAGCATTTATGGCAATCCTAATGCCCCAAATGATGAGGAAAGGAAGTGCCTTGAATCATTTGTATCCAAGGTTTTGGACCCACACCTTCTAGGCTTCTTCAATGGAGGTTCCGAACCAAATGAAAGGTTGACCCAAAACAACATAAACATCTCGCCATTGTATAGAAAAAGAACTATCTAAAAAAATATGTAATGATGATTCCTCCTCCCCTTTCCATAAAGGAAACCATCCCGGTCCTTCTAAACCCCCGAGTTTCATCCTATCCCAGGTAGGGACCTTCTTCTTTAGTAAACACCACATAAACACTCTAGCTTTGAGGGGGCATTTGGCTTTCCAAATCCCCTTCCACCACCAATGAGGATCCTGTTGATTTAGTAAGGACATCATGACAGTGTAGCCCTCTTTTGGGGAGTATACCCCAATAGGACTGAGATGCCATAGGAGTTCATCTTCCTAATCATTTATTCTTATATGGCTTAATTTTAGGGCCCCGATATACTCATTCCATGGAGCTATAAAGAGTTCTTCCAGGTTCAGAACTTGGACATCTTTCCAACCTTGAGTCTAGATCGAGGTTTGTTATTCATCTACAATTTGATTCAGGTGGAAAAGACCACCCTCTTGAAGTCTGTCTACTAGCATTTTTGAGGAGTAAATGTTGTCCATTTGCACCCACCCATGGATCCTTTCCCAGCCTCAGAGAGTCTCCTTTTCCTACCTTCCAAGACAAACCTTGACTAATAACATCGAATGATTTGACTAGAGCTTTCCACATGATAGATCCATTTTGGTGGATTTTTTCAGGTCTTCTAATCCAATCCATCACTGAATCTGGATTGATGTATTTTTGTTGGATGACCTTTGACCATAGATTGTTGGAAGAGATAAGTCTCCAACCCATTTTTGTCGCGAGAACGATGGAGAAGCAATGAATATTTTTTAAGCCCCATCCCCCCAACAACTTTGGTAGAGCTAAGGACTCCCATTTGATCCAAGGCATTACAAAACTCTCCTTCTGACCTCCCCACAGAAATTTGAAACACAATTTCCTTATTTTTTCCAACGTTTCCTTTGGAATCCAAGCCATAGATAACCAATAAACTATAATTGCCTCCACGACTGATTTGACCAAGATTAGCTTGCTAGATCGAGATAACCACCTAAAGCTCTAAGATTTTAAACTTTTCTCAAGATTTGATATTAACCAAGACCAGTCCTTCTTGATGTAAGAGTTTGGTTTTAGGTGAAAACCCAGATATTTTAGACCTTCATCGAGTGTATTTTCCATGAAAGGAAAAAAACCTTTATAGTAGAGGATTTCTTCTGGGGCCATTAGATGGGTGGAGAGATTAGATTTTGTACTATTTATTTGCATGCATGTGATTCTACTAAAGAGGGCTAAGATGGATCTCAATTGTTCAACATATCCCCTTAGGCCATTGCAGAATATTAGGAAATCATACACAAAGAGAAAGTGAGTGAGAGAAAGGAGATGGGTAAGAGGAATACCGAAAAATGTTCTGTTATTTTTGGATTCCTTAAGTGCCATGCTCAATCCCTCAACCACTAGAAGGAATATGAGGGGGGAAAGATGACACCCCTGATAGAGGCCTCAGTCAACTTGGAAGAAAGGGGATGCAACTCCATTTATGAGGATAACAAATGAGACCGAGGAGTTGCAACTCATTATCTAGTTTTTAAAAGAAAAACCAAATCCCAGATGCGTAAGAAGTAATCTCAGGTATAGCCAACTTACCTGATAATAAGCCTTCGAAAGTTCTATTTTTAGCATTGCCTCTTTTTGCTTCTACGTCTTGATACTGTGAAAATATTCCTAAGAAACCCTGATTGCTTCATGGATCTATATTCCTTCCAAAAAACCAAACTGTTCTTAAGAAATTTTGTTTGATAATACTCTTTTTATTATTCTACTTATGACTTTTTATATAATTTTATAAATGCAATTGCACAATGATATGGGCCAATAGTCATCCAAACTTTCAGGAGCACCCTGCTTCAAAATTAAATCTATGAAAGTAGCATTAAAAGAAGGATGGATAAATCCATTTATTCTTGATTCTTCTATGACTTTGAGTATGTTTGGGCTGAGAAAATCATACAGACCAACAAAGAATTCAATGGACCAGCCATCTAGACCCAAGCTTTTGTATTTTTGAAAAATTTGAAGAACTTGTTTTATATTTGCTTCTGTAACTTCTGTCATAAGTTCTTCATTACCTTCCTCTTTGACGAATCTGGGGAATAGTTGAGACATATGTAAAAATATGTCAATGGATACTCTTCTATCAATTGCATATAATGACTTGAAATGTGAATATCCCAATCTAGCCATGCGTTCAAAAGAAGAAAGTAATCTGCCAGACTGATCTTTAATGCCCCAGATAATGTTTGACATTTTCCTACCTTTTGCATAGGCTTGAAAAAAAATTGTGTTCTCATCACCACTATGCAACCATAGAGCTCGACTTTTTAGTCTCCATTCTTCTTCTCTTGCTTGTAGTAGGTCCCTTCTATTTTTCTCCAAGGAGATTAACAACTCTTTTTGTTCTGGGTTGTCAAAACCTCCTTTGACAGAGTCGTAAAGAAGTTGCAAGTCAGCCTCTGTCTGGATTGAATCATGTTCCATCTGTTGCTTTCTTTGTTTTTCCCAGGCTTTTGTGGTTATTTTTAGTTCTTTTAAATTCTTTTCAAAATGGGTAACTGCCATTTCTGAGCGTCCAAACTTCCTTAACTAGATTTAGGAAGCTCTCCTCTTTTAACCAACTAGAGTTAAACTTGAAAGGACTTGTTAGTTTTCTGGATGCTCCCACTAATTATAGGAAGATTGGGAAATGATCATACTCCCCTCCTGAACCAGTCCATTGTCTGAAGAGGAGGGGTTCTTCCACCAGAGAGTTGGAAATCAAAAAATGATCCAGCCTTTTTGCAATATAGTCTTCTCCCGGTCTCTTATTTCTCCAAGTGGGGCTTATTTTGATGGGGGCAACATCAATTAAATCGGACTTTTCCAACTTGTCCACACATAAGTCAGAGAGAGAGTTTGTCTGTGACCTGTTTCCCCGCGATTCAACCGCCCCTAATGAGAAATTTAGGTCACCCCTTAAAATGAGTGCGGGATATTTTAAAAAAGATTTTTCTAGAAGGGAATTCCAGAACTGGGTCTGATCTTGTGTAGACCCATAGACATTTAAGATTGTAAAATATATCCCCAAATCTTCGACAAAAACTATCATGCCTTGACCCATTGCAAAATCCTAGGAATTTTAAAGTTTTATAGTTTTTGGTTTCCATCCCATGGCTAGGCCGCCCGAACAACTCGAAGCATTTGATCCAAAAAATGACCAACCCTTTAAAGTCATTTCCAACATCTAGACAATCGTTGCCTCATCGTCGGGAGTTTCTTGAATTAAAACTACATCAGGTTGTGAGAGCTCCATTAGCCTTTGGAGGGCGAGACGCTTTGTGGGGCTCGCCAACCCCCTATAGTTGAAAGAGATCAATTTCATTAGGGAAGACCCTCTGGGAGGAATTTTCTCTAAGGGACCCAGAAATAGAAAGTTGACATCCCGTTGTCATATCAATGGTTGCACGAGTTTGTGCTTTTGACAATAAAGAATTTCTTCCTCTCCCTTTTTGAGAAGTGGTATGGGGGGGTTTAAGCCTAAAATAGACAGAGGGGGGGTTGGGTGATAAGAAGAGGGGATCGATCGAAACCTCAAGATATAACTAAAAGACTCTTCATCATAAATCAGGGAAGAATATTGAATAAGTGAGGGAGGCATCCAAAGTCGAAACAAAGGAAATCCTGGAAAGTGGGGAACCTATGGAGAAAGGAACACGGGATGGGAAACCAAGGAAGCTAGGTATGAGGGGAGGTTTTTTAAGTTGTTCAAATACAAGAAATTATGAGAGAAACACTGTAAAAAATTTAAATTGATAGAGAATGGAGAGAGTGGGGGCATACCCAAATGTGCTTCAACACCCTTTTTGAGTTGGGTTCCACAAAAAGAAGGGTGTGAATCCTCTGCATGTTGCAACAACTCCACCTTAGATGGGATAGTAGTAAAATCCCTTTTTCCTTCAATTTTGTTTACGTTTACTTCTTTCCACACTCGAATCAAAGCCCACAATTGGGGAGGAGGCGAAAGAAAACCTCGACTTGGGCGTAAGGAATGGGTATAATTTTGTCCATTATTCGGCCCATTTGAAGGACGACGCTTCATAGGAAGAAGACACTAAACAACCCTGTGACTGTGTTTGTGACATCTATGGCATTTGAAAGGGATGCCCTCATATTCAAGTGATTGACTGCAAGTTTTTCCTTCCCATGTGAGCTCAAGGGTAGCTGATAAACCCTTCCTAAAGTTGAGGAATACTAAAATCCAAGCCACAAACATTTTTCTTGAAGTAGCGAAAGATATCCAATTTTTTCAAAACATTTCCAACTCCAACATTCTAGAGACAGTCCAGGAAGCCGTACCCAAATTGGCACTTCGTCAATCCTTTCCCGATAAGCATCAAAAAATGGGGTCCAACATTTTAAAATAAGGGGAGTTGAATCGAGACACCATGGTTCCCCTAGAATCCTGCTCACATCAATGGCTGAGTGAAATTTGAACATAAACCAACCTTTTGCTAGGAAATGAACCGAAGGCAATTTTATGAGTGTTTCATGGATGAAATGTATCTCATTTGCTTGTCCAACCATCGCCTTCTTAGCAAGATCTGAAAGCTCAGGTAACATGACGTCGTTGCCCAAATCCATCGAGAGCAGTTGTGGGACAAGATAAATACCTAGACGAGCCTTCTTCCACTTCGGGGCTGAGGGTTCACCAGTAACAAAATCTGGGTTGCGGCTTTGAGGGTTTGAACAGTTGGCCAAGAGAGGAGGAGGGGAACAAGGGGAAGGGATCTAACCAAGAGAACGAGGGGAGGATGCTAGGGCCAAAAAGTCATTCGGATCTTGAGTGAAGGGAAAAACCGGCTCCAGGAGAGAGAAGGAGGAAAATAACTAATTTTGGCCAGGAAGAGGGCTTACCAAGATGGGAAAAATCCGAAGAGCCCCAAGTATATCTGGTTGATTAATAAAAAAGAAATCACCCATGAGACTATAGCACTGGGATCTCATCAAAACCTCGAACATGTGGAAAAAAAGGACCCTGGTGGAGCGGTGAAGTAACTAAACTCCACGAGTCTGAGGACACCTCTGGGGGAGAAGGGGAGAAATCCTCCCATGGAATAGGATCGAAAAATGAAGAGGAAATAATTCCACCCACATCGGACATCTGGAGATCCAGGAGAAGCGTTGGAGCTGGTTCCAACAACAAAAAATTTCTTAACCTTCCAACAAGAGGCAACAAATACTACAGGTCAATGTTAGAGAAAATGCCATCTGGCATATTCTAGATAAGCTGACCATCTGTGTGGTCATAACCATAATCTACCATCTCATCCATTTATACTAACCACCAAAGCACTCAGGAAGAGACCACGCGAAAGAGGAGGCTTGAATAAGGACAAAGGAGAGTTATGAGCCCGAAGGGAGAAAGGCCTTTAACACCTATGGCTAGGGTTTCCACAGTAGGTTTAGGCATCATCTGCTTTTCATTGTTTTGTGAGGCTTCATGGGAATTTTTTAGTGATCAAAAGACAAAATACTAGTTAGTTGGTTTTGAGTATCATCCCATGTGATTTCCAGTTACTTGGAAGTTTGTCGAGCCAAGGGTTATTGTGAAATATCTTGGTATACCATTTGGGGTAGACATTTCTCTGATTGCAATATGGGATTGGTGCTTGGAAATATTGCAGCGTAAAATAAGTTTTTGGAAATGCAAGTATCTTCCCTTTGCCGCTAAGTTGACAGTGGTGAGCAGGATTTTTCAGGCCTCCCACATTTACTATGTTTCTTATTGGATTCCAAGCAAGGTGCAGTTTCGTCAATTGGAACATATTTTGTGCTCATACCTATGGGCCAAATATGGTGGGGCTCGTGGTCTCCCCATGGTGCCTTGGGAAGTATGTATCATACCCAAGGATGAGGGAGGCCTTGCCCTGATTGATGTGGCAACCCAAGGAAACATTTTTGTTGCTAAATGGGTTGTGAGGTGTTTGGAAGGCTCATCTCCTTATCAGGTTTTGATGCGACACAAATTGATTTTAGCCCAACATGTTGGTAGAGTAAAGGGTAAATTTGATTTATGTGATATCATCTCTACTCATAATTTCCAGATTTGAGGGTCCTTCATCTTCATGATTATTTGGAAAACTTAGAGGACGGTAGCATGCTTAGTTCGATGTAATTGGTCTAGAATTAGATTAGTTTGGCATCTGGCTAGGAGACCAATTTGGCGTTGGAAGTAGGAGGGTACTTGAATATCTGACCTCCCTCGTTTTCAAGCAAGGAGGCTTAGCAGAAGTAATATTTTCTTCTGCAGAGATCTTTGGGATTCCAATGCCTGTTCTTGGAAGAATTGGTATTAAGTGCCCAAGGAGTTTGCATTGTCTTTTGTGGATCAACTTACTTGGAAGGAGATTATTGGTCTCATACCCCGGGAGGAGAATTTTAAGATGAATATTGATATGACTAGGCCCTTTTAGTGATATTGGGAGTAGAGCTTTGGAAATCCCCTTAACCATTATGATTCTTGCAATCTCTACTCCATTTTGCATCCACGACATGAATTAGATCCCATTCTCAATGCCAAGTGGATTTCTTCAAATGCAGAGAGCCAGTGGATTTGGAGGTTGCATGGTGTATGGTCGATTTGAGCTTCATATAAGCTTCAGGTTTTTTCTTGGTTGGTGATCTACCAAGGTATCCCCTCTAAAGCCCAACTTTCCAAAAGTGGTATTTCTAATGGCCTTTTCCCCTCTTGCCTGAAGTCTGAATCTGTGAAGCATATTTTATGGGAATGCGCATTTGCGAGATCTTGTTGGGATTAGGTTCAATCTCAGATGGTGAACATTCTTTAGGGGCATTTGCATTGGCATGTGGTTTTTTTTGGTGATTCCAGATGGGTGATTTGTGATTCCTTGGCTTGTTTTTGGAAATGTTTGAGAGTCTTCGCCTTATTTATCCTTTGGAAACTATGTCACAATTACATTTTTGATAATGAGGTTTGTTCTCAATCAACTTTTTGGAAATTATGGAAAAATGAGGTACATATGAAACTCCTTGCAAAAGGGACATTATTTATTAGAGATACACAAATGTTAGATCCATCCTCTTATTTTGATTTCATAGTTTTTTAAGTTTCCCTTCAGAAGAGTTTATGATATTAATTCTATATACCCTTCTGGTTTTTTCATGTCTTTTTAACTGTTGATGTAAATATTTTTCTCTATATATAAGAAGTATCTTTTACACACACACACACACACATATTTGATTTTTATTGATGTAATTTAATAATTATGTCTTCCTTTATCTTTCAAATTGTGATCGTGCATAAGAAACAAAATTGTATGCCCATGCATAAGCAACAACATTGATAAATAAATAAAATATTTGTTTCTTTGTCGATGGGTGTCTTTCACTTGGAAAGAAAGAAAGTATGAATCATACAAAAGAATTTTAAGACGAAATAGATATTAAATAAGGACTTGAATATTGCATTAAATCTACTATCATATAAGAACAATATTGAAGCCTTTTATCATAATTTTATGACAACCCTCCTTAATTCTATTAACAAATTCTCTATCGAGGTGTTGTGTAAAAAGAATAATAGAATAGTCAACCCTTTGTATGATAATGAGTGTAAAATTGCGAGAAAAACTATCATATATGCTTCTAATGAGTCCTTAAAATCCTATAAGATAAATAGATACAAAGCCCTAATTAAAAGGGGAAAAGGCACTACATAAATAGAAAACATGAGAAGCTTTTGAACCTATCTAATCTAAATCCTAAGAAACTCTAGCTCACAAATTCTAACTCATAAAACTAAGACTCGTAAAACTAAAGAAAATAATATTGTTACCTTGAGAGACTGGAAATCCTACCTTGAAAATATTTACAAATCCCCTAATGTCTTAGACAACATTCCAAACATCTCTACATAGGATTTTATCTATAGAAAACATAAAGTTCAGGGGTTAAGCGACTTGCAAAACAGAAATGTAAGACATCGAAGGCTACCAAGTTGAATCTTAAAAATTGGAGGGCCTATCCTCATCCCTCACATACACAAGCTCTTCAATTTAGCAGTGAAGTTGGGATTCCCTAAACCCTGGACTTAAATCCTCATTGTACCTATTTTTAAAAGTGGGGACAAAATTAATCCCTCTAATTATAGGACCATTATGATTAGCCCCATTTTAGCCAAATTATACATAATTATTTTGGAAAAGAAGATCAACATATGGTTAGAAAGCCATGGAAAAAAGAGCTTAAGGCCACGTTGGGTTTAGAGGATATCATTCAACCGTGGACCACCTTGTTACGCTTACAATCATTGCGATGTCACAATAATAAACCAATATCCTTTGTTGTTCCGTTGAATTTAGAAAAACTTTTGACATAGTGCCCATGACTAACTTTTAAAAAAGGTTAGAAGAGCAAAAAGTTCATTTTGAGTTGAGAGTTGTTGTGGTAAGGTTGTATGAGAACATTATTTCCAAGTTTAAAGTAACATTGAGGGTTGGTTGAAAGATATTAACTATAATATGGGATTCAAACAAGGGTGTCCCTTGTCCCCTACCCTTTTTGGCATATATACATTAACAAGTTAGAAGATTGTTTAGAAGATGCAGTTTGTGTCATCCCAACTCCTGCTAGTATAGTCATCATCCTTCTTCTTTACGTCGGTGATATTGTTCTTATGGTGATGAGTCCCTATGACCTTAGTAAACAACTAAGAATCTTCAATGATTTCTTATCTAGTACATGTATGATTGTAAACATTGAGAAAATGAAGGCTATGATAATTAAATCCAAAAAGATCACCTACAACACTTTTGTATATGACAACAATAACTTGGAGGAAGTGATTTCATAAAAATATCTCAAAATTGTTATTATCACAAGCTCAACTGGAATTGTAGTGTTGGGAAAAGGATAAATGGAATGTGGGAATCTTATTATGGGCTTGAAAACAATTGTAAAATTTTGGAACTTTGTCTATGGGATAAGAAATAACTCCTCTTTGAGTCTATCATCACTCTATTTATCTTATATGGATGTGAAGTTTGAGAATGCAGTATCTCTAGAGAATCTTAGAGAAAGATAGAGCAGTTCCAAAAGAATTTTATAACTTATAATCTCAAAATTAAAGGCAATACACCCTATCCTATCCTCCTCATAGAAGTGAGTCTTTCCCCCATTGAGAGCACAACTAGATGATTATGTATTTAATGCACAAGAACAAGATAAATGACATGGACAACAAAAGGCTCCCCAAAATTACTTCAAACACAAGCCAAAACCACTAGAGGCTCAAGCAAGAATGACATAAAGATATCAAGTCTTCTCTCAATCATTAGGGAATAAATGAAGAAGTCATTCTACAAAATACCAATAATATTAAAAATATTCTTACATCTAAATTTAAGGAAAATTTGTGGTGCCATAAAGAATTAAGAGAAAAAAATAAGGTTAAGACACTATAAGGAAGCGGTCAACCCTAATCTAGAAGATCAAAAGTCTATGTTTTGACTAGTGTAAAGAAGAAAATCAACATTGCTAATATAAGAATAAACTATCATGAGATAATTCGGTGTTGGACAATTCCCAGAACCCTATGGGATGAAATAATATCTTATCTTTGTGACACTAGGAGTATTGAAGATGAAAAACATTTTATGTTATAATGGCATGCCTATGCCCAAATTAGATCACAATTTCAAAATATTTGTCACAATACCAATTAATCTCTTACCTTTCTTAAGGTCTAATAAACTAATTCTAGTTTTAATATATATGGAAAGAAAAAAATATCCAAAATGAAATAATGAAATTTCATTTCAGTTAATTAAATTGCTTTAAGTATTATTGGGTTAATAGTTTGTGAAAAATATTTGTTTTATTTCATCCGGTTACAATGCCGATATAATCACATTATCCGTAGCGGAAATCCAAAAATGAATATGGATGTAAAAATGTAGGATTTTATTTAATTTATGAAAATGGGTGTGGCTACTTCGTAAAAAATTAAATGGATTTCATTGCATTTAATAATTAAGTTTTTTACTTTGTAAAACATTAAGTGTAATAAAAAATTAAATGGATTTGATTAGATCGAGTTA
>ML788072.1:437771-450160 GCA_009831015.1 Picea engelmannii
AATTACCGCTCGAGGGAGCCTCGCCGTCAAGTATACTCTGCGATGGCCTGCTCCCACTGTAAATGCTAGAGCGTGGGAAGCTGCCATCCGCATTTAGGCCCACATTTAGTGATTGCCCAGGTGTCAGTGACTCTTCATGTCGTGTCACCCCATCCGGGGTACATCATTAAAATATTAATACATTAATAATAAATAATTAAATTATTAATTAGTTAATACATTAATAATACATTATTAAAGTATTAATACATTAATAATGTAAAGTATTTATCAATTTATACATTAATTAGTTTATACATTAAATACATTATTAATAATGAATTTATTATTATTAATATTATTAAATAACATTAAGTATTAATTAATTTATACATTAATACATGAATTAGTTTATACATTAAATACATTATTAATAATGTATTTATTAATATTATTAATACATTAAAATATTAATATTAGTATTTATAATAAAACATAAATATTGATATTAAAAAAATAATTTTAAAAAATTGATACATTAAAAATGTATCAATACTTTTGTAATACATTATTAAAGTATTAATACCTTAATAAATACATTATTAAAGTAATAATACACTAATACATTATTAAAGTAATAATACATTAATAAATTAGTAATACATTAATAAAGTAATTTACAATGACCATGCTTCAATATGGTTGGCCATGATCATGGATAAATTTGGTAGAACTTTGTTGACTTTGGGAAGGAAAGGTTCACTATGGTTGACATGGTTAATTATAGTTGACCATGACCATGGTTAACTTCCCTAGATCTTCATCGTGGTTAACTTCTGTAGACCTTCACTATGGTTGAACTTGGTTGACCATGACCATAGTTTACTCTGGTTGACCATGGTTGATAATGGTAACCATGTTTGACAGTGGTTGTCCATAAACAATCATGGTTAGTCATGACCCTAATTGACTAAGACTATGGATGGCATTGAGATAGTGAAATTTGGAAGTGTTTGTCACATTATGATGAAATTATATTCGCGTAACATTGTGACAATGAAGCTATGTTGATGACATTGTTATGATGAGGCTATGTTCGTCAGATTGTGACAACAAGATATTTGCATCACAACATGATGATAGGATATTTGCATCACATTCCAATGACGAGGCTATGTTCATCACATTGCGACAACAGTATATTTTTTGTCACATATTGACGACGATGGGGATATTGGGACAAGGGTTTTAGGTTCATCACATTGCAATGACAGGTCATTTAAGTAAATACTGGCAATGTGATGAACATAAATGTCGTATGTTCATCGTATAAAGTTTTCAACTTTGGGAAGGAAAGGTTCATTATGGTTGACATGGTTAATTATGGTTGACCATGGCCATGGTTAACTTCCACAAACCTTCACTGTGGTTAACTTTCGTAGACCTTCACTATGATTGGCGTTCACTATGGATGACCTTCACTATTGTTGACCTTGGTTGACCATGACCATGGTTGAGTGTGGTTGACTATGGTTGACAATGGTTAACCAAGTTTGACAATTGTTATCCATAGGTGACCATGGCTGGCCATGACCATAGTTGACCAAGACTACGGATGACATTCAGATAGTGAAATTTGGAAGTGTTTGTCACATTATGACAACATGATATTCATGTAACATTGCGACGATGAAGCTATTTTGATGAAATTGGGATGGCGATGCTATGTTCATCATATCGTGACAATATGGTTATTTTTGTGACATTGCAAGGGAGGGGATAAGTTCACCAGATTACGATGACATGATATTTGCATCACAATACGATGAGAGGATATTTGCATCACATTGCAATGATGGGGCTAGGTTCATCACATTGCGATGACAATATATTGTTTGTCACATATTGACGATGACAGGGATATTGCGACGAGGGGTTTATGCTCATCACATTACAATGACATATCATTTAAGTAAAAAGTGGCAATGTCATGAACATAAATGTCATATGTTCATCATATGTCGAATGGACATGTGATGAAAATAAATGTCATATGTTCATCACATAGCGATGACAGGATATTTATTTCGACAATGGAGCGATGTTCATCACAGAGTGATGACAAGACATTGTTTTTCACATTATGACAATAGGATATTTGTGTCATAGATGTGAGGATATGTTCATCACATTAGGACGACGAGGTTTTGTTCATCACATTGCAACAATATGGTTATTTTTATCACATTGTGATGATGAGGTTATGTTCGTCACATTGTGACAATATGGTTATGGCCAGTCATGTTCGTCACATTGTGACAATATGGTTATATTCGTCAAATTGTGACAATATGGTTATGACAAGACATGCTCGTCACATTGAGAAAAATATTGTTATGGCGACTCATGTTCTTCACATCGCGACAATATCGTTGTGTTCGTCACTTTGTGACAATATGGTTATGGCCAACCATGTTCAACCATTTTCAACCATGGTTAACCATAGTCAACAATGGTCATGTTTAATCATCGCATTGTCAATATGGTTATGGCCAACCATTGTCAACCATAGTCAACCATAGTCAACCATTGTCCACCATGGTCAATGGTCATGGTCAATATCGTTGTGTTCATCACATTGTGACAATATGGATATGGCCAACCATGTTCAACCATTGTCAACCATGGTCAACCATAGTCAACCATGGTCATGGTCAATCAAGGTCAACCATAGTTATGTTTGTCACATTGCGACAATATGGTTATGTTCGTCACATCGTATGTTCAGTGTATAAGGCTAGGTTCGTATGTTGTTTTTTCACATTATGACGATAGGATATCTATGTCACGGGCGGTGAGGATATGTTCATCACATTAGGATGACGAGGTTATGTTCATCACATTGCAACAATATGGTTATTTGCATCACATTATGATGACGAGGTTATGTTCGTCACATTGTGACAATATGGTTATGGCTAGTTAGGTTCGTCACATTGCGACAATATGGTTATATTCTTCAAATTGTGACAATATGGTTATGACAAGACATGCCCGTCACATTGCGAAAAATATTTTTGTGGTCACTCATGTTCTTCACATCGCGACAATATCATTGTGTTCGTCACATTGTGACAATATGGTTATGGCCAACCATGTTCAACCATTGTCAACCATAGTCAACCATGGTCATGGTCAATCAAGGTCAACCATATTTATGTTCATCACATTGCGACAACATGGTTATGTTCGTCACATCGTATGTTCAACGTAGAAGGCTAGGTTCGTAACATTGCAACAATATGTTTATGTTCATCACATCGTATGTTTAGCGTATAAGGCCAGGTTTGTATGTTGTTTTTTCACATTATGACGATAGGATATCTGTGTCACACGCGGTGAGGATATGTTCATCACATTAGGACGACAAGGTTATGTCCATCACATTGCAACAATATGGTTATTTTCATCACATTGTGATGACGAGGTTATGTTTGTCACATTGCGACAATATGGTTATGGCCAGTCATGTTCGTCACATTGCGAAAATATGGTTATATTCATCAAATTGTGACAATATGGTTATGACAAGACATGCTCATCACATTGCGAAAAATATTTTTATGGCCACTCATGTTCTTCACATCGCGACAATATCGTTGTGTTCGTCACATTGTGACAATATGGTTATGGCCAACCATGTTCAACCATTGTCAACCATGCCCAACCATGGTCATGGTCAATCAAGGTCAACCATATTTATGTTCGTCACATTGCGACAATATGGTTATGTTCGTCACATCGTATGTTCAACGTAGAAGGCTAGGTTCGTAACATTGCAACAATATGGTTATGTTTGTCACATCGTATGTTCAACGTATAAGGCTAGGTTCGTCACATTGTGACAATATGGTTATGTTCGTCACATTGTGACAATATGGTTATGTTCGTCACATTGCGACAATATGCTTATGTTTGTCACATTGCAAGGGAGGGGGTAAGTTTGCTAGATTACGATGACAAGACATTTGCATCACAATACGATGAGAGGATATTTGCATCACATTGCAATGATGGGGCTACGTTCATCACATTGCGATGACAATATATTGTTTGTCACGTATTGACGATGACGGGGATATTGCGACGAGGGGTTTATGTTCATCACATTACAATGACATGTCATTTAAGTAAAAAGTGGCAATGTCATGAACATAAATGTCGTATGTTCATCATATGTCAAATGGACATGTGATGAAAATAAATGTCATATGTTCATCACATAGCGATGACAGGATATTTATTTTGACAATGGGGCGATGTTCATCACAGAGTGATGACAGGACATTATTTTTCACATTATGATGATAAGATATTTTTGTCAGAGATGTGAGGATATGTTCATCACATTAGGACGACGAGGTTATGTTCATCGCATTGCAACAATATGGTTATTTTTATCACATTGTGATGACGAGGTTATGTTCGTCACATTCGACAATATGGTTATGGCCAGTCATGTTCGTCACATTGCGAAAATATGGTTATGACAAGACATGCTCGTCACATTGAGAAAAATATTGTTATGGCAACTCATGTTCTTCACATCGCGACAATATCGTTGTGTTCGTCACATTGTGACAATATGGTTATGGCCAACCATGTTCAACCATTGTCAACCATGTTCAACCATTGTCAACCATGGTTAACCATAGTCAACAATGGTCATGTTCAATTGTCACATTGTCAATATGGTTATGGCCAACCATTGTCAACCATAGTCAACCATTGTCAACCATAGTCAACCATTGTCCACCATGGTCAATGGTCATGGTCAATATTGTTGTGTTTGTCACATTGTGACAATATGGATATGGCCAACCATGTTCAACCATTGTCAACCATGGTCAACCATAGTCAACCATAGTCATGGTCAATCAAGGTCAACCATAGTTATGTTTGTCACATTGCTACAATATGGTTATGTTCGTCACATCATATGTTCAGCGTATAAGGCCAGGTTCGTATTTTGTTTTTTCACATTATGACGATAGGATATCTATGTCACAGGCAGTGAGGATACGTTCATCACATTAGGACGACGAGGTTATGTTCATCACATTGCAACAATATGGTTATTTGCATCACATTGTGATGACGAGGTTATGTTCGTCACATTGCGACAATATGGTTATGGCCAGTCAGGTTTGTCACATTGCGACAATATGGTTATATTCTTCAAATTGTGACAATATGGTTATGACAAGACATGCTCGTCACATTGCGAAAAATATTTTTATGGTCACTCATGTTCTTCACATCGCGACAATATCATTGTGTTCGTCACATTGTGACAATATGGTTATGGCCAACCATGTTCAACCATTGTCAACCATCGTCAACCATAGTCATCCATGGTCATGGTCAATCAAGGTCAACCATATTTATGTTCGTCACATTGCGACAATATGGTTATGTTCGTCACATCGTATGTTCAACGTAGAAGGCTAGGTTCGTAACATTGCAACAATATGGTTATGTTCGTCACATCATATGTTTAGCGTATAAGGCCAGGTTCGTATGTTGTTTTTTCACATTATGACGATAGGATATCTGTGTCACAGGCGGTGAAGATATGTTCATCACATTAGGATGACGAGGTTATGTTCATCACATTGCAACAATATGGTTATTTTCATCACATTGTGATGACGAGGTTATGTTCGTCACATTGCGACAATATGGTTATGGCCAGTCATGTTCATCACATTGCGAAAATATGGTTATATTCATCAAATTGTGACAATATGGTTATGACAAGACATGCTCATCACATTGCAAAAAATATTTTTATGGCCACTCATGTTCTTCACATCGCGACAATATCGTTGTGTTCGTCACATTGTGACAATATGGTTATGGCCAACCATGTTCAACCATTGTCAACCATGGTCATGGTCAATCAAGGTAAACCATATTTATGTTCGTCACATTGCGACAATATGGTTATGTTCATCACATCGTATGTTCACCGTAGAAGGCTAGGTTCGTAAGATTGCAACAATATGGTTATGTTTGTCACATCGTATGTTCAACGTATAAGGCTAGGTTCGTCACATTGCAACAATATGGTTATGTTCGTCACATTGTGACAATATGGTTATGTTCATCACATTGCGACAATATGGTTATGTTCGTCACATTGCAAGGGAGGGGGTAAGTTCGCCAGATTACGACAACAAGATATTTGCATCACAATATGATGGCAGGATATTTGCATCACATTGCAATGATGGGGCTACATTCATCACATTGCGACAACAATATCTTGTTTGTCGCATATTGACAATGACGGTGATATTGCGACAAGGGTTTTATGTTCATCACATTACAATGACATGTCATTTAAGTAAAAAGTGGCAATGTGATGAACAAAAATGTCGTATGTTCATCATATGTCGAATGGATATGTGATAAAAATAAATGTTGTATGTTCATCACATAGCGATGACATGATATTTATTTCGACAATGGGGTGATGTTCATCACATTGCAACAATATGGTTATGGTCAGTCATGTTCATCAGATTGCGACAATATGGTTATGTTCACCACATTGTGATAATGTGGTTATGGCCATTCATGTTCGTCACATTGCGACAATATGGTTATGTTCGTCACATTGCAATAATGTGGTTATGACAAGTCATGCTCATGGCATTGCAACAATATGGTTATGTTCGTCACAGTGCGACAATATGGTTATGGCAAGTCATGTTCATCACATTGAGAAAATATGGTTATGTCCGTTAAATTGCGAAACTCGACCCAATGTTTGTCAAATTGAAAGACTCAACACTATGTTCATCACATAGTAACAACAAATTGGTTAATGAGTTATAGTTATTATAAGAGATTTGATAACAAATCATATGGATCTTTGTAGATGATGAGTTATATTGTTCTAAGGACATTGATAAAAAATCTACTTGATTTATACATTATAGATGATAATTTATATTTGTCCCAAGAACATTTGAAGGAAATCAACTTGTTTTACGAGTTGCAGATGACAATTTATACTAATTCTAAAGACATTAATAGAAAATCAACTTGAAATTTGATGATGATTTATTATTGTTGTAAGGATTTATTATTGTTACAAGTCTCCTACTCATAGAAAAGTTTCATTCAAATCCATATTATGAAACCATTAAAGAGAAGTGTTATGGTCATTTATAACTATATAAAATATATTTTTAATTATATATTATATAGTTAAAAAAGGTCTAGAAATTTTTAATATATAAACAATTAAAATAGTGTTTATTACTATTAAATTTTTACATTAATACTATTGGTAGTGTTACACAATTATATAAATATTTGAATACACAAAAAAAAATTGAAATATATTAACTTAACTTAGTACACATGTTAAGTTTATTCATGTATGTAATTAAATTCATTTAGTGTACTAACAAAAATTAAAAAAAAAGTATATACATTTAAAAATTTTCATATAAAAGAAAAAATGTCTTTAAGCAATTTTGAAAATTTAAATGTATAATTTGCTATAATTTTTAAATAGTGTATAATTTGCTTAAATGATTTTGAAATTTCATTAATTTCATTTAATGTATTTTATCTTTTGAAATTGTACTTTGTATTTTGCTATTTTACTATTAAAATACATTAATGAATTAAATGAATTTTTGTTTAAAAATTTCAAAATTGCTTAAGTGTATAATTTGCTATAATTTTTAAATAGTGTATAATTTGTTTAAATGGATTTGAAATATGATTAAATTCATTTGGTGTACTTTATCTTTTAAAATTGTAATTTGTATTTTGCTATTTTACTATCTCATCTTTTCTTTATTTTAATATATATATTTTTTACTATCCCATCTTTTCTTTATTTTAATATATCTTTTTATTTGGTATTTTTTAAATTCAATTTTAACTTATTTATATATATTTAAAAAAATACTTTTTTTTTATATTAATATTAATGATTTTAATATTTTTATCAAATATAATATTGATAATTTTATTATAAAATCAAAATAAATGATATCCATTCAATTTTTTTTTATGAAAATGCATTTAAAGAAAAAAAGTGAGCTATTTCTATTCTTTACCAAAATTGATTTGAAGTACAAATTTTACTCAAAATCTACTATGAATAATTAACTAACATCATAATCCCTAACCCTAATTTTGTAACTAACATCAAAATCCCTAACCCTAATTCTATAATGAATGGATATTGAATCAAACACATCCTTGGAGAGTCTGTTTCTTCTCCCATTTGCTTATGTTTCTTATCCCAAATAAAAAAAGAAAATAAATTTACAGTCCAACAACTCAAACCCTAATACAACACATTTACATAAAACAATCAATGTAATATTACAAATTGACAAGTGATAATAGTTTTGCTTAAAAATTAGAATGCAATAAAATTTATCAAAATATTTTTTAATTAGTGAGGATTTTGTTCATAGTGTGAAGAACATGAATAGGGAGTATCTGATGAAATCATCTGTAGAAAATTTCAATACAAATTAAGTATTTCCTGTGATTCTCCTGATCTAACAATTATACGCCACTGTTAAATACATAATCACTTCTACTATTATTCTTGCGGAAAATTAAACCACGATCACAACCACAATCACAAAGTGAAATATCAAGAACACACAACACAGAAGTTTTACCGGGAAAGCGTAAATCTAAAAACCCCACTATCATATATTATGTATATCATGAATCATGAAACAATCTCATACAAAACTCTAATCCAAGAGCTCTCAGTACAATACAATTGTCTCACACTGTCATACACAAATCAAAAAAGACATGTGCCAATTCCTGTGTCCAGACAACTTGCCTCCTCTGCACAAACTCTGCAATTAGAATTCTCACAATGATCATATTCAAATTGCCTAGTTTGCACATGCTCATAAGCATATCCACTGCATGTGTGATCAAATCACAATTGATAGCCAAACTGTCCCTTTCACTTGTTATCTCAACTGGGTCTCCACTAGATCTGACATGCATGTAGTTAACCGTGGTGAATCTTTAGTTGCATGTGAGTTCACTGATTAACTGAACTCTCACTAGTGCATGTTTAGTTACAACTAGTACAACTGATCTTAACTCACTTAAATACACTTATAATTCTGTTACAAATCCAACTCACTCAGTTATGAATGAAATAATAGATTAATATTTATTGTCTAATTTATTTAAGGGAAAAGTAAATTAGACACATGTTTCTTGTTGACTTGTCAACACTCCCTCTCAACAAGAATGGGATTATCCTTCACCCCAATCCTGTCTCTATGATATTCGAATTTGCTCCTGGTGAGCGCCTTCGTCAGAATGTATGCATCCTGATCTTCCGTAGGAATGTATTGAAGCAACATGATCTTCCGTTGCACACAATCTCTGAGATGATGATACCAGATACCTATATGCTTAGATCTGTCATGAAACACAGGACTAATCGAGAGTTTAATGCAACTCTGATTATCACAATAAATCACTGTCAAATCTAAATGAGAACCAAACAAACCAACTAAGATCTTCCTCATCCAGATAGCCTCACATGCAGCTTGACTCATTGCCATGTATTCCGCTTCCACTAAACTAAGTGCCACGGATCTTTGTTTCCTACTGTACCAAGAAACATTTGTAGATCTGATACTAAAGATCCCCCCTGATGTGTTCTTTCTGTCCATTGGGCTGCCCGCCCAATTTTCATCCGTGAAGCCATGCAACTTCACCTCATCCGTCTATTTGTACCATAATCCATACTTAGATGTGCTCTTTAGATATCTCAGGACATGTTTACCCGCATTCCAAAAGAGTTTGGTAGGATTAACCATCGCTTGACTTAACTGGTTAACCACATAGCAAATGTTCAGTCTCGTGTTCACTAAATACATTAGCGAACCTACTAATTGTCAATAGACAGTAGCATCCACTACCTCTACAGAAGTAGCATCCTCTTTCCTCCAGTTTCCTGGAAGAGGGGTATCCATGGGTTTGCAACCCTCCATGTGAAACTTACCCAGTATCTCTCTTGCATACTTTCCTTGAGACAAAAAAAGTTCACCATCTCGCTGCCATATTTCCAATCCAAAGAAATAATGAAGAAGGCCCAAATCCTTCATCTCGAACTCCTTTGCAAGGTCCTCCTTGCATGAGTGTATCAGTTGTTCATCACCAGTCAATATTAAATCATCAACATACAGCACAATGATTAAAATCTTACCCTCCACCACAATTTGGTATAGGTTTGCATCCACTTCAATTTTGGTGAAGCCCAATACAGTGAAATAGTTGTCTATCCGAGTGTACCAAGCATGGGGTTCTTGATTCAGCCCACATAATGCTCTCTTGAGTCTGCACACATGCGACTCTCTGTCAAAGGTCTCAAAACCTTTTGGCTGCTTAATGTACACTTATTCCTCAATGATCCCATTGAGGAATGCAGTTTTTACATCCATCTGATGAATGCGCCAGCCCATTTGCGTTGAGAGTGCAAGGATGGATCTTATGGAAGAGTACCTTGCGACAGGTGCAAAGGTCTCATCATAATCTATCCCCTCGATTTGTGAGAAGCCTCGAGCCACAAAATTGGCCTTGTATTTCTCCACACTCCCATCAACAGCTTGCTTTACCTTGTATATCCATCTCAAACCTACCACTGATTTGTCGACCGGTCTTGGGACAATTTCCCATGCACTATTTTTAGCAATGGAGTCATGCTCCTCTACCATAGCATCAACCCAAGTGGGGTCCTGCACTTCTTCCTGAAAGGAAGATGGTTCAGTCACAATACATTTTCTCATGAGAGCCATGTATCCAACAAATCAATCGGGAGATTGTCTCTGTCTGCACTGTGAAGTAGGGGCTCCTACATTCTGTGCAACATCTAGTCTCAATCTGTCAGCTTTCGTGGTGCGCTTTCTTCCATTTCTGATGGATGGTTTTGCTTGAGTGGTTTCCTCCACTCCATGAACCTCTTCATGTGGCTGATCCACATCTTGAGACTCATCCTTGGGAACCAACAGTTCCTCTTCTACATGCAAGTCTAGCTCCCTCTCAATCGACAACCGCATGGCTTTCCCCTCATCGAATTTTGTATCCCGTTGCACAATAGTCATCTTACTGTTCGGAAAATACACACGATAATTATGTGGTGTTTATGTGTACCCCGCAAATATCCCAACTTCAGCAGTCAGTTCCAGCTTCTTCCTGGCATCCTTGGTCACATGCACATAAACAGAGGAGCCAAACAATTTAAAATGAGAAACATCAGGTTTCTTACCATTAAAAGCTTCTTCAGGTGTACTCATGCCAAGTACTCTATGAGGACAACGGTTCTGCACATAAACCGCAGTATTGCATGCTTCTACCCACAAATGCATTGGTATGCCCTGATTATGCAACATCGCTCGTGCTGCACCCATGGTCGTTCTGTTCTTTCTCTCCACGACCCCATTTTGTTGTGGGTTATGAGGTGCTATGAGTTCTCTTTGAATTCCTTCTCTGCAGAATTATTTGAATTCATTAGAGATGTATTCTTCACCATTATCGCTCCTTAGATCCTTCACTTGCTTCCCCGACTCTTTCTCCACCAATTCTTTAAACTCACAGAACTTTGAGAATGTTTGATCCTTCTTCTGCATGAAGAATATCTAGCATTTATGAGAAAATTCATCAACAAAAATAACATAATACCTATGTTTTGCTATTGAAGCAACTGAGAATGGTCCACACACGTCTGTGTGAATTCTCTCCAGGATCACCGAAGCACGGTTCTCCTTTTCATGAAAGCTGGACTTTACATACTTCCCTAGGGTGCACCCCTTGCACTGATCTAACTGAGCAAGTGTTCCCATTGGAAGTTCAGTAGATATTTGTTGCATGATCTTCAAGGCTCCATGATGAAGATGGCCCAATCTCCTGTGCCATAATTCGCCCTCATCCTGGCTGACCATTGGTTCTGCCTTGCCTATCATGGCACCGCAACCATCTACCTCTAGCATGTAGAGATTCTTAACTCGAATCCCTATCTTCTTGACTTGACCTGTTTCTTTATGTCACGGGTAGGCTTTACCACTGCTAAAAACAACATCATAGCCTATGTCCTCCAACATTGCGACTGAGACCAAGTTTTTCTTCAGACTTGGAACATGCATAACATTTTTCAATTGAAATGGTTTACCTTACTCCCTCTGAAAGGTAATGGTACCAATACTAGTTTCACTATATCATCCATCATCGCCCATCTCTATATGCATTCTGAGATCTTTATCCTCCAAGTCAATGAAAGACTCTTTATCTCCCGTCATGTGGAATGAAGCGCCACTATCCAAATACCACACTAA
>ML788072.1:472437-499766 GCA_009831015.1 Picea engelmannii
TAAAGGATGACAGTTTTGATTATTAGTACATGCACGAGATTTTCATGTACTAGCTACACATGCATTTCTTGTACATATACACTAGTATGTATGAGCTTTCTTGACTTACTTATTGATAATGTCAGTTACTTGTTATGAATGTGTGAACCATGCTCTTTTTTGTTGTACCATAAGATACCTTAACTTCGGGACGAAGTTTTTTGAAGGGTGGGTGTATGTAATGACCCTAGTTGGATAAATGTTTAAGAAATTATAAAGTAAAACTAATTAGGAAATTAATTGTGTTAAAAAGGTATTAATTAAACAAAGATGATTTAATGATATTAATTAAGTGAGTTATTAATTAATTAAAGGATATAATTGTGATTAATTAATTAATAATTTAACTACAAATTACATTTAATAACCTGAGTAATAGATTTAATAGATTAATAAGATATATTATAAAAAGGTTACGTACCCAACAAGGGATAACCTATTAATCCCGAGAGGATAAAATATTAAAGGAAGGGATAAGGGGCATTAATGGGGGGGGTAGGTAAGGAAGTAAAAGGCGAGAGTCGGTGAAGGAGGGATAAGGAAGGGAAGGAGTTTGACAAGAGGATTCTACGGGAAGTTGGGGGATGAATTTTGAGAGCTCTGGATTGGCAGGGAGAGTGAAATTTTGGGAGTAGGATTGATACAGTGCACCGGAGTTGCTGGGGGTTTTGGGCACAGGGGCCAGGATATCCGTTGATATCCTGGAGCTAGGGAGCTACCTAGTTGGCAGGGAGGAACGGTTTTGGGCAGTGTTCATAAGCGATCAAGGAGGCAAGCTTTGGACAAAAGGAGGGATAATAGCATCAGGTTCAGGTATTTATTTAAAATTTATGCACTATTTTTCATTATGATTAATTAATTTTATTATTATTGATATATTGATTGTGAATGTGCTAAATGAAGGTAACTCTTAAATTTTACTGCTATGTATAAAATAAATGGTTGTTTATTTAATTCGGCTCTTACAAAAAGGAAATTTGCAAGATGGTTCAAGGAGAAATGGTGTGGATGAGGGGAGTCTATATTGGAATCTTGTACAACCTATGAAATATGGGTGTAATGGCTTTATTTTTCCTTAGGTAGGAATGAAGAAGACATGACCCCTACTATTCCTATAAACAAGCCAATGCTATGGTAGAAAAGTCTAGGAAATATTGGTGAGAAGAGTCTTTGAAAATTACATGGTAAATATATGGTTGAAGCTATGCTTGATTTCTCATTAGATTTTAATTTCTATGAAAATTGTATATATGGTAAACAAAATCAAAGATTCCCACTTGGTGCTACAAGAGTGAAGGAATCTTGAAGTTGACACAAAATGATGTGTTTGGACTTATGCCTACTCCATAACTAGGAAAATTTGTGTACTATGTTTCATTCATAGATGATTTCTTGAGAAACACATGGATTTATTTCCTTCGAAACAAATCTAAGATTTAGAGTAAATTTAAAGAGTTTAAGGCTCTTGTAGAGAACTAAATAGATAACAAAATAAAAATGTTGAGGACATATAATGGTGGAGAATTATATGGAAATGAGTTTGAAGACTTGTGAAAGAAGTGAAAATTAGCAAGGTGTTGAGGCCTCAACAAGTCCCCTTCTATTTTTTGTAAAATAAAGGCCCCCATTAAATTTTGGAAAACACTGTTTTTTATTTAGCCTAAATTCTTTCGAGTTTATCGCGTAGGGTTTCACCAGAAGAACATGAGGAATTTAGTCACACGTCATTGCTCTGCATATACAGAAGATTCTAGCAATTCTCAAGCCATTTTGATAGCATCCATGACAACAATCCAACATAAAATCATTCAAGCCTAAATCCATTTATGAGGACTGATTGGCCACGTACTTAAAATCGCATGGGTTTTGCACTGTGAGAATCCCAGAAGTCATGCAAGTTTGTGAATACAATTGATATGTAATGCAATGAAATCAAACCTTAGGAGCCAACGCATCAAACAAAATGTCTGAAATAAAGGACATTTCGTTGAGCTCATTTCAAAGGACTGGATATAGAGGAAGTCGCTCACAAGAGAAAGGAAAGGGGTTGGACTAGGAGAAGGGAGCTCACGCTATCGTGACACTCTTTTGAAACTACAATCGTCGGGGGGGCAAGCCACATATCGTGAGAAGAAGGAGCCACGTCATCATAGTGGTAATAAATGGAGAAAAAAGATTTCATTCTGCCATGGTTAATGTTTTCGCTGAGATGACATAAGCAAGAAGGAATATGCTACCATTTCCAGTTTGCATTTTGTGCAGTGGGAGAGTTTGAACTCAGATTGTTGAGAAGAATTTTGGTTTTACTACAAATCAATAAAATTATGATATGCTCATAGATTTCATTTGTTTTTTTGTGAATTCACATTGAGTGAGATTTTTTGAGTTCTTTTTCTCCAATCAACATTGTTACACAATAGACTATTCCATGTGTAAAAATGAATATATACTCTTTTTTTCTTAAATATTATATTGATTGCAAATACATTTATAATAATAATAATAATAATAATCTATTTTTAAGGTTATGGCCAAGCCAGCACATCAAATTGGTGTATGAGACCCCCTTGTTTATGGGACAAGGGACCCCCCCTCTGTCCAGCGATTTGACTGGTAAAGTCTACGAAGGTATACATACCCTACCCTACCCCCTCTGGATTTGAACCTGTAACCTCTTAAGAAGAAACACATGTCTTACAATGTGAACCACTTTTATTATATTAGAATTAGATTGGAAATGTTAGTTTAATCAAATTTGAAGACAATAATTTTTTTCTTGTTTTTCAACCGTTACTAAATAATTGCAATCATTTACTGATGTGATCTGTGTGAACTCCTTTAAGTCAGAAGAGTCTAGAGTTTTGCATATATATTATTATTGAGTTTAATGAAGGACTTGAAGACTAGAGATTAATGATTAATGGAAAGTCAATACCATTGTAGTGATTAGACTATTCTGTTGCTATTTTGTGTATGTATTATGTTATTTCATTTTCGATTTTTAAACTATTTTCATTTATGTAATTGAACTACCATATTTCTTTTCATTGACTACATTAGATGTCAAAATGTTGACACGATATTCTACAAGCAATGTTATACATTTGCACTTAATAGTTACCTTGACGAAGAGATATTTCTCGGCTAAAGTAATTCATCTTTTACTTCGATATCTAACTTCTTTCATAATCAGATGTGGTGACGTTTGACTTCATCTTCTACAAGTTTTGTCATTCATTTATATTTTATAATTACTAAGAATAATGGACGATTCCGGTTAATTCATCATATAATTTTGCATCTAAGATTTTGATTGCTCACAAGTGGGATATTATGAACTACTTATTTATCCCAATTGGGATAGTTAGATTTAGAATAGAAATTAGATATAGATAGATTAGTTAATCTTATTTCCATTTAATAGATTAAACTGCATGTAGAATTTAGATGAGCTTCAACAAAAGTCTCTTTTTGAGGAGCAATTCATTCAGTGGCAACTAGGCCCATATACCAGTGAGAATTACCATCCCAAACAAGTATAGGCCTAATTGGGACCTTGATAGGGTGATTTCTCCATGTTGAATGTTAGGAATTTTTCCATGCGTCAACACAAGGAAAAATATTAATCCATATACACCTCAACATAATGGCTTTGCAGAAAGAATGAATAGAACATTGATGGAAAATGCAAGGATTATGCTCAGTTATGCATAGTTATCACAAGAAATCTGGGTAGAGGCATTGGATATTGCATGTTTCTTGGTAAATCAATCACCTATATCAATGTTAATTGATAAACCTCCACATGAGGCATGGACTAGTAAAAAATTATCTCTTAAACATCTCAAAGTTTTTGGTTGTGATGCTTATGCGCATGTTCCAAGGGAAAAAAAGAGTAAGTTGGATAATAAAGATGAAAAATGTATCTTCATTGGTTATAAATATGGTATAAAAGGTTATAAACTTTGGAACCCAATAATAAATAAATTTGTTTATAGTTGGAACATATTATTTAAAGAGGTCAAAACTATTTCCAAATAGGAAGTCCAACCAAGGGAAGAAGAACTAGAGATAATCGAGTTTTAATTGGAGGGTGATGAATCTGAATCATTAGAAAAAAGATGAATTGTATGAGGAAGAGCCTCAGACTCCACTCTTGAGGAGACCGGTTTGAGAAAGAAGGCAACTAGAAAGGTATGCCCCACTTGATTTCAATTCTAGATTTGTTCTATCTATTATTGATGACAATCTTAACACTATTAGGGAGGTAGTGGATTCATAGGATATTAAACTATGGAAGAAGGCCATGGTTGAAGAAATGGATCCCTTGGATAAAAATGAGGTTGGTATCTACTTGAGTTATTGGTTGGAAGAAAACCTATTGACGAAAAATGGGTGCTTAGGAAGAAGTTGAAAGTAGAAGGTAAATTAGATAAGTACAAAGCTTGTCCATGGGATATTGAAGAATGAATCTACATGAAACATGCAAAAGGTTTTGCATTGAAGGGAAAAAAACTAGTTTGCAATCTAAAGAAGTTCCTCTATGGATTAAAACAATACCCAAGAATGTGGTATAAAATTTTTGATACTCATATATTGAGACTTGGTTTCTCAAGAAGCAAAGATAATTATTATGTGTATTCTAAGTTGGTTGGTGATAATTTTGTTTATGTGGTGTTGTATGTTGATGAGATGTTGTTGATTGGAAACAAGAAGGAAATCATCAAGGAAGTCAAAGCTCAATTCTCTTCTAAATTTTATATGAAAGATCTTGGCGCTACAGATTTTATTTTTGGCATGGAAATTAAAAGAGATTAGGAAAATAGGAAACTCTAGTGAATTAGAAGAAATATTAGGATACAATATTGTAGAGGTTTAATATGTAGGAATGCAAAATGATAAAGGTTCATATTCTTGTAGTGTAAAGTTATTTGAAGATTAGTTTCCCAAGACACAAGAAGAGGTAGAGGACATGTACCATGTTCTCTATGCATGTGTTGTTGGAATTCTAATGTACATTATGGTCTATATTAGACCATACATTTCCCATGCAATGGAGTTTTGAGTAGGTATATGTCAAAACTAGGGAAGGAACATTGGACAATTGTAAAGAGGTATTCAAATATAGTTGTATGGCACTTCAGATTATGCAATTTTCTAACAAGGAAGACTTAGCTCTCACAAAGAGAAGATATACATGGTTTTGTTGATGTATATTGGGATGAAGATCTTGACCGTAGAAGATCTACAAGTGGGTATGTTTTTAACCTATTTGGTGGAGCAATTAGTTGGATGAACAAGAGGTAGGCCATAGTTTCACTGTCAACTATAGAAGATGAATACATGGTCGTTACTCATGGAAGTAAGGTATTTATATGGTTGAAAATATTGTGTTTAGGTATAGATTTTGTTTATAAAGTAGAGAGGATAGGTTGTGATAGCTCAAGTGCAATTTTTCTAGAAAAGAACTGACTTATTATTCTAATACAAAGCATATTGATGTGTAGTACCATTTTGTTAGAAACATGATTGAACAAAACAAAGTATTGTTGGAAAAGTTTGATACCTTAAACAATGTTGCAGACTCATTGAAAAAATCTATAAGTACCAAGAAGTTCTCTTGGTGTAAAGAATCAATGGGCATACCTACCCTTAGTAGTTGATTATATGAATGCATTGCACTAGACCCTTTTTTTGCAAAGTATTCAACAAGTGGGAGAATGTAGGACATGTGTTATACTATTTGTAGGTAGACATATTCTAATCCTAGCACAAAAGGGGGTTCGAGGGAGTGATCAACCCACCAGATAGGGGGGGGCGAGGGGCCAACAATCCTTAAAAAGAAAATTTTGTGTTAGTTTTTGTTCCATTTTGTGTTTTTTAAGCTAATGTTTTTTTGGCCCATTGTAATCTAGGCAACCCCATTTTCAAACTTATTAACAATAAATATAGCCAAATTTAGAAGTTAGTTAATGATATCAATATGATTAAAACCTTCAAAATTAAAACTTGTTTTTAATAGGTTACATTTAGTCATAAAATCAACAAATAAGCCAAATAATGATAGTAGAAAAAACCCAAATATAATGATAGGTAATGTGGAAAACAATAAAAACAATGAATTCTAATAATAATGTTTGGAGATCCTCCCTTAATATCATTGCCAAAACATGTATCATTGCCAAAACATGTTGATTGCATAAATGTTTCTCATGCAACCAATGTCTTAAACTCCATATGAGGCTAAATCAAAGAAAGGTAGGAATGATCACCTATGCCTTTATGGCCCTTAGTCACTTCCTCTATATCCTTTTCCCTCCTTATTAAATCCTTTTCCTTCCTTATTAAATATAGCAAGGTTAAGAGGGATGGAGGCACTTAAATTGAGTGTGATTTGCACAGTCCAACCTTCACAAGATGGTTTAAAATTTATGATTTTGAAGGTTTTAATAGTATTTAGTTTTTCTTTAATGTTTTTAAATTAAATGTTGTTAATAAAGATACTTAAGAAAGATAACAAAATTGTTGAAAGAGATGGCTATCTTTGAAAAAATGAAAGACTCATAAAATCAAGTAAAGAAAGATGTTGAAATGATAAACAAGATTGTTAGAGAAAATCTCTAAAAATAAATTATCTAAATTATTCTAAAGATAAATTAAAAGATGTTTTATTTTTGAAATGATATCATTTTTATCAAATTTTTGCATAATAAAAATAACAAGAAACCTTGAGAATAAAAATCAAAACATAGAAAAACAAATCAAGTACAACAAATATGACCAGAATTAACTCTTTATATTAACAAAGGCTTCATGGAAGCTTAGTCCCTACCACATAAGTTTAAACATGTATAAACATCTTAGTCTAGACGAGGATTAAAGTACTATACAAAGATTCAATCTACATGTTTTATTCCCTATTATACTGTTATATTAAATTTAAATGTTAATAATCTAGACTAAATAAATTGCACTTGCATATTGCATATTATATGACTCGGATCAAATTTGAATATAGATTACATAGAGTCACTAGAGCGTTGGATCGATTGTCAAGTAGGGTAGATTTGAGATCGTGGTGAGTTCGAACCACATGCATCGATATATATATCACATAATCCAGTGATTGTTAACTCATTCATCCCTTATTTTGTCAAGTAGGGTAGATTTGAGATCGTGGTGAGTTTGAACCACATGCGTCGATATATATATCACATAATCCAATAATTGTTAACTCATTCATCCTTTATTTTTAGGTCGAAAGGTGTACACTTATTGACAATGGGCATAATTAATGATCTTTTAACCTTATTTAACCTTAAACCCTAATTTGATGGCTATGCATTGAAGATGTTGGCATATTCTTAGTCGTCCTCCAAAATCAATGGGTCAGATTTATTGTTCATAACCTTCTTGCATTTATCAAGGCATCCGTTAACATGTTTACTTTTTAACATTTACCTAATCACATTAAAAAATTACTGTAAGGATATGTAATTGCCACGTTTAAATGATTAAGTAGGATTAAATCGTGGCATCTAAATAAATGCCCACCTTCTAACGTTTTATATTGGGAGCACGAGTTCTCAGCCGATACCTTTTGGCATTCTCAGTCGCGACAGCTATGCTAGTTAATTAATATCAATGGCTTCCTACAAGTGGTTCAACTTTTGTTTAAACACTACTAAACCAACATAAACCTTAAAAAACTAAAGTAAAAACCTCTCTAAGTGAAAGTGATTCAAGAGCTCTGCAGGAGCCAATAAGACACTCCACCAAAGGAAGAGGAGTTGCCATTACAGAGATACACTAGTGGGTGTTCCCCTAAAACCTAGCCTCATGACTAACTTCAACCGGGAAAGCCAATAAGACACTCCACCAAAGGAAGAGGAGTTGCCATTACAGAGATACACTAGTGGGTGTTCCCCTAAAACCTAGCCTCATGACTAACTTCAACCAGGAAAGTGTTATTATCCATTGCTTTCAAGCCATGGAGGTGTTGAAATTTTTTTTTTATAGTATGGAGGAGAATGACAAGGAATTATATTGGTCGAACTTGTGGTTTCACCCAGAGATACTATAATAAATGGTATCGTGACCCGTGCACACATAAGTGGATCAAAGCCCACCCCCATGTCCTTCAACTTTTAAGTACAACCTGAGTGGGCCTGATAGTTAAGAACATGTGTTTCCTCTTAAGAGGTTACAAGTTCAAATCCAAAGGGGGGTAGGGTATGTATACCTCCGTAGACTTTACCAGTCAAATCGCTGTGCGGAGGGGGTCCCTTGTCCCATAAACGGTCCCTTGTCCCATAAACAAGGGGGTCTCATACACCAATTAGGTGTCTAGCTTGGCCGTGACCTTAAAAAATGAATTATTATTAATTATTATTATAATAGAATGTTGGAGGTCACACCAAAAGGTGTTTCAGATCAGAGTCTCAATGTTTGTGAGATCTTCAGCCCCAAACGAGAAAATAGAATTGAAGAATGCAAGCAATTTGAAGAGACAATAGTTATAAGGTGTTTTTGGTGGCTCTTAGTGTGGTTGCCAGCTTTGTTTCCTTCATTACCTCATCGATTTTTCACCATGAAAAGGAACGCTGGAGCTGGAAAGTATGCTTGGGAAGGCATTGATGGGTCTTAAGGAGCAGCCTCCAACCAATATTGATCTTAATCAATAAGCATGGTGAAAATGGTATATGTTCCTCTTCAACTTGCCCAATATTAATCTCAGCCAATAAGCATGGTCAAAATGGTATATGTTCCTCTTAATCTTGCTCCGGAAATAAATGGGAAAGGAAGGGTGGTGGGAAGATGAAACAAAAGAGGATGTAGTCCCGAGATTATGGATGGCCCAGGGAGAGAAAAAAACGGCCACGAAACATGGCGGTGGTATAACTGAGGATGCATATGTTTCTTTTCTTATTGATTGAATGACACTTTGATCTAAATAAAAAACAACTTCGATGCAACACTATCGATAGTCATTAGAGCATATTTTGAAGCAATTCGATAGTAAAGGCTCACTGCGTCAGTAGATCGTAAAGTCTCACTCCGACGATTAGTTATTAGGTTTCTGGGTTTGACAGAATTGGAAGTTGTATCAAATAAATCTCGACCTAGAGTGTTGTTTTCCAAATATTTGTAGACCCAGATGACAACTTATTTACCACTGAATATTTCCATTTTGTGTATGAATGCTATTAATAATGATGTTTCTATACTATTTTTCAGGCTATATAAACTAAAATTATAAGATAAGATGAGATTCAATGTACCTCGTGCACTATTGATTCTGTTGCATCTGCACTAGGTGAGACTTTGTGGGTGCAGGTTGTTCCTTCTCTCATTGTGACCTCCGGTTCATGAGCGGGTAGGAATGAGTTGCGTAGAGGGGTGCCCTTTCCTCTGTTGCGTGCTTTGTTTTTGTTGGTGCTCCCACTCTATTGTTGTTGGTGCTACCATTGAAATTCAGTCAATTAATGGTTGCAACTAAGTTAAGGATATGGGCTACAATCTTTGTTGTACTATTGTTGCAAATGGGGTCTGTGGGGTATGTGAAGGACAAGAGTGATTGAACAATAGAACCAAAGAAGTTATACTCTCCATTACTGTGTGACAAGACCCTCTCAGGACCGAAAAAACTTGTTATACACTCCATTACTGCGCTACGAGGCCTTCTCAAGACCCACTTTAACGCATGACACCAACACTCATTGAAGCAGGGAGAACCCAATTCCAATAACAATAGCAACGAGTATCCATATTTTCGATAGAGTCTTGCTCAGCAGAGCACCACCCGTGGCGAAAAATGAGCCTTCTTGAAATCAAAACTGCCAGAAAATGAGTCTCTGCGGATTCAAACTGACACCACCCAGATGACCAAGAAAGAAAATAGTTGGACATGGAATTTCTTGGGCGCTCATGTTTCAGTATTCCAGAGGAGCTTGCAAAACAGTCAAGAGGATAAATTTTTGAGCATAGAGTATTCAATGCACCCAAAGTTCTGTCTAGATTCAATGCACTGTAACATGGGTCGAAGGATCACCCCACCAGGGCTATAGAATGTGCAAATCTTCTCTGTGAAATTAAGGGCTCAGACCTTTTGGATTCATAACTATCCACAATTATAATCCATTCATGGGTGTACAGAACATGGGAGAACGGGCATGCATTTCCTTCCAATCTGGGAAAGCATGAAATGGTCTTAAATTACAAACCAAACTCCATAGTCCATAGCAATCAACATCAGTCTACCAACAACTAGGCAAAGGTGAAAAGAGGAAGCAATATTAAATAATCAAAGTGGTCACATTGGGAAAAATGAATAATAGAACTACCTGAATCCTTTTCCAGCTCCTCCTCCGTTGCAATTGCAGACCTCATAACTTGTTGGGAGCTGCTAAATCTTGGATGGTTTATTCCCGTTGGTGTCCATAAGTTATTATCTTGGGAAAAGTGCACCGAAAACTACTAATACTTAGCCTGCATGAATGTGGAGCCTCAGAACACAATTTTTTAGTGGAATTTTAGTGGAATATGTGGGGAGATATGATGATGAACAAGCATAGATACTTGTACTTGGAACCACGGCCATGGATAAAATAATTGTTGGAGATAGAGGCTACAGAGAGGGATTCAGATCTATTTCTTTATCTGACAGACAATTTAAACCACACAAGGATATCCCATTCAATCCGGTAAAAATAGCGAAAGGCCCATAATCTTTTCAAGGCATGTTGTCAAGAGCTCAAGGGCTCCATGAATCTAGAAAGTGCATATAGTTTTGGTTAAATCGTGTAGGAAAAAGTTTGTAAACATATTGAGGTGTTTTTCAACGTCAACATTATTAGCTTGTGGAGTTAAGTGCCAATATAACATACAAGCTACATGAATGCTAATGAAGAACTTGTGCACTAACCATTGAAAAAGTCAATTAAAAGATGTTAGTATTCTCCTACATTCTTCAATATTAGGAATCAAATGAACAACACTCTTCAATATAAGGAATCAAAGGAAAAAATAAACGAAGTAATGTAGACTGAAAGACTAGTTAAAAATTAAAATCAATTTGAACACTGAAAGATATCAGTTAACAACATTATTGCTTAATACACAATGAAAGATACAAGATGAAGAATTACAACATATTAAACCTTAATGAGATTTTTTGGGGAATCTCACATCGAAGATACAATCAGCCAGCCAATGTCAAAACATAAAATGCTCACTAGGCCAAACCCAGTTCATCTTTCCCTCTGAAAGTAATTTATGTTTATTGTTTTACCCACTATTTTGACATGTTCTGGCATGATCAACAAATGAAATTATCGGTGGTCATTAAACATAAAAAAAAAAATTGCAGAACATATAATCGTTCGAAGACATTTATTGGTGAAGAAAGACATAACTATGTTATGAATTGGTATATTTCAGCATAAATTCATATGCAGGTTAGTTGAATATGGCAGGAATTTTTTTCCTCCAAGAAAAACCTCACTAGTAAATCCGAAGGATGATTTCCCATATCTGTGAATAGAATTCCAAGTAAACTTGTCACTGTAAACTAGTGAGTACAAATTAGTGTGCCCCACCTAGGGGATTCAAACCAGACACCTACAGAAATAGATCTAACCCAACATTGGTAACGACAGGTTGAGATAACCCCTTGGGTTTCTATGGAAACCATTTAAGACAAATCATTGAGATAAGAAGGTTAATGACAACAAGGTTACTAAAAATGAATTATGTGGCCGTGACAAATCAACAGCACTAGAAGTTACCAGATATGTAAAATGAAAAAAAAGTCAGGGATTTAGTTTACAGATACACAAAATTCTGAAGGATTTATCGAGGAAACATGACAAAAAGTTATTGAAATTTGCAAATTTAAGTAATATGAAAAATGGCATAAAAAATGCAAACTGTAAATCAAACGGTCTCAAAACTATTTCCAGGGCGTACAGATATGCAAAGCCTGAAAGATTCATTGAGGAGACGCCAAAAAAATCTTGAAAAGTGCAAATTTAAGTGGTTGAAACCACCACAACCTATGAAAAATGAAAAACAACAGAAAAAATGTCAGCCATCAATAGGTCTGAATTTTTTTCGATAGTGTACTGATATGGAAAATCCTGAATGATTCCTCGTGGAAACACGCGAAAAAAAATCTTGAAAAGTGCAAATTTAAGTGGTCGAAAAATCACCACAAGGTATGTAAAATGATAAAACAACAGCCAAAAAATACCAGCCATCGAAGGGCCTGAAAATGATTTCCAAGGTGTACAGATCCACAAAAGGCACGAAGGATTGATCGAGGAGACGTGCGTAAAAACATTCTTGAAAAGCGCAAATTTACGTGGTCGAAACCACCACAAGGTATGAAAAATGAAACAACAGGAGAAAAATATCGCCCATCAAAGGATCTGAAAATGATTTCCAAAGTGTAAGCCCAAGAGTTGAGAAAAAGAGAGCTCTTACTTAGTTGACATGATTTGTATTTATCTAGAAAGCATATGAGAGTAAGGACTGAAAAAATGCCAAAGAATGGCTTGAGTATGATAAATTGGATTTTGATTTTGATTTTGAGTTGGCAAAACAGAAAGCGTGAATGTAGTATCTCAATGCTAGTTAGGCATCCACGTTTCCAGTATGGTTTGGAAGGTCGCATCAGTGACTTACGAATTTTTGAACATTATTCTTTACAGGCTTACAATTTCACTCATGGTAGTATTGGTGACCCTATAAAACCAAAAAGGCGCATCCTACAAATTTTCAATCATCATACTTTATCTGCTTACAATTTCGCTATTAACAATCCCTGTGACCCTGGAAAACCAAAGAAGCTTGATCTTCATGATGAGGGAATCAAATACCTCTATGAAATCCTTGATTAAATCACAACACCTCGAGACTTACCACATTTCCCCATAACCCCCTCATACAAACCCACCAACATGCTAAGAAACCCTAGATACCTTATTTCACAATGCAGAGATAGCCCAAACGCAACAGAACGCCGAAATTACCATGACAATAGTTCAAAACTGCACAATAACATGCAACAAACGAGACATGATAAAAAAATGTTCGAAACACCGCGGATTTCACAAAACATTTCGCTTGCGGACGACAAGTTAGCCAAAGTTAAGGGATGGGGAAGAAAAATTTGAACTCTGGGAAGGGCCAAGGCACCATGTGAGGGACTCCAAGGAGAAATTCCTGCCCTTGAAGCCATTAAAATCAACACACATTGCCTATAAAACCAACAGATTGACTGATATCTACAATGTAAAATGTTGCATACGAAATGACAAAGACATTCCATGTAGGGAGGTTTGGAGAAAATGACTGAGCAGACTACATTTCATTGCAGAGCGTGTACTTCCACGAGATTTGACAGTATTTAAAGTCTGAAGAACTCGGTTTGCAGAGATATTTAATGAAAAGTTGGGTGATTTATTTAAAACTGCAGTTTCCAAGAACTATGTCGGTCGCCTGAGCAATAAGAAAGGGAGTGCAGTTTCAAAGAACTCCATTGTCGCTTGAGCGATAAGACCCCAAAGTTGATAACCAATAACATTTAAGAGAAATAAAGGTTTTTTATTTATTTTTATTACAATAAATTTAAATATTACATTTTTCTATGTTAAATTTAAAAAATCAAATTTAATTTAAATAAAAAACACAATTATTTGGGATTCAAGGAGTGAGTCATTGCTATAGTCCCAGGACTTTACACAAAAAAGACTAATAATAATGTTCCATATAATATGTTTTATGCCATAAATCAATAACATTTAAGAAAAATAAAGGTTTTTTATTTATTTTTATTACAATAAATTTAAATATTACATTTTCCTATGTTAAATTTAAAAATCAAATTTAATTTAAATCAAAAACACAATTAATTGGGAGTCAAGAAGTGACTTTTCCAAAAAAATACTAATAATGATGTTCCATATAATATGTTTTATGCGATAAATCAATGCCTTTTGGCCTTCTACAAAAAACCATACCAACATTGTCCAAAGCTTGGTTCGATGTTTTAGGGGACCATATAAAGACAAGCCATGGTAGGTAAAGAAAGTAAAAGAAGGAGACGAGACTCTTGACTTCATGAGAATTGGAGAACTTGCTTTGATAGCTATACTCCTTCCAAGGAAAAATAATAGGGGCTCAAACCATTATGTTTGTGACACTTTTAAAACTCTATTGATATGATCATTGTCTTTTGAATTTAGATTCTAGTGCACTTTGGTTTACAACAAAAGGAAAAACAACTCTTTAAAACTTTTTTTTATCAAATGTTCATAAGATATGGTCAACCAAGGATATGTGGATATGAATTTTTGTTATTTTAATTTTTGTGGATTTGAATTGTCATGAATTTGTTTTCGTTTTGTTTGCATGAAAATGAAAGTAATTGAGTACCATTTTGTTGTCTTTTACCAAGGTTCTAATTAATTATTTTGAAACACTATTTTCTAGTTTTGAAAAAAAAAAAAAATTAATTGCATCCAAAGAAGTGTGTGCATTATACACTTCCCTAAATATCAGATGCATCATTTATTTACATATATGTCCCAAATTAAATGAATCTATTCCTTGTATCTATTAATCCTATAGTTTTCTACCCACTTCCCTGCACCCTTTAGTGCATTTTATTTTTGGGGTTGTTGCATGTTGATTAGTGCATTACAGGTTGTGCATTATAATTTGTTTGGTCTCCAATGTTAGGAGAAATTGTTCAATAGTTTCTTCTTGTTCAAAAATAGTATCTCCAATCGTTTATGTTTTTCAAACAAAGTTAAGTGCCTCATTGAGCATTGCACCACAATGTACACTTAAGTTTCAAAGGATTTAAATTTTTCGAAAGAAAATAAGTTTTGATTGGTTTCTATGATATCAAAAAAAGATGCCTTAATAGAAGGACCACTTGGTGGTAAGGATGCTATCTCTAACCTACTATGCATTTCATCTCCATTTATGAATATTCAAGATACATTAACATAATATTTTCATTCATATACTTATAGCTTATTTTCAATAATGTTTGGAACTTTCAAGCAATATTTACACATATCACATTTGCTCATATATATAGGGAAAGGAACATGGTAGCAGATCGATTATCCAAGGAAGGAATTGAGTTTGACAGAGGTACATGGTTAGTTTTGGAGGAGCAAGATGGTCATCATTCAAAAAACATACATGATACTTGGTTTTGGGGAGTACTTATTTTTGTTTCTGTGTACTCTTATATATTAATGTGTTTAGCTATCCTAGTATAAGGAGGACATTATATAATATTTTTATAAATTTTGGAGAGATCTACACTGAAAATTATGGTAAAAAATACCTATGAGCTAAGCCAATATGACATCCTCCTTCACCTATAAGCTGAGCCAATGTGACCTTCTCCTTCACCTGCATGTTGAGCCAACACCACCCAAGCCAAAAAACACTCTAGTAGTCCAACAAATTATTGCATTCCACACCAATGGTGACAATATCCTTCACTTGTGAGCTGAGCCAACACTACCCAAGCTAACAAACAATCCAAACATCCAACAAACACTCGAGCAGTCCAACAAACCATTGCAATCCACACTAACAACAACCATGTCCATCACTTGTGAGCCAAGCTAACACCACCTGACCCGACAAATGTTCCATTAGTCCAACAATCAATGACAATCCACACTAACCATAGTTGTAGAGAGTTGTGACCAACAACAATTGCACTAAGAATACTCCATAGTCCACACTAACAATAATCCACAATAACAACAGTTGCAGAGAGTCCACACGAAAATTTACCAATGACTTTACTCATTTGTAACTTTTATTATATATATAAACATTTTTTGGACTAATTATTTTTTAGCTGAAAGAATTGTTTAGTTGAATTTTTACATGAGACTTCTTAATGAGACTTCTTAATGTATTCTAGGTGGTTGCAACAATCTTTCTTTTTACATGAGATTTGACCATAAAGACCATGAACTTCCTTATCTTGGAAATCAACTTTTGCCACCATTGTGTACATTGATCAAGGATACCATAGCAGCAGCAACGACCTCTAGAATAATGTAGGGCTAATATCCCAATGTGATGATTGACATTATGGGGTGTGGAATGATACATAATGTGTCACTTACACATTTATGGTTGACAAATCAAAAACATCATAAAGTTCAGTGGGTACAACATTACAAAGTACCGAATTTTGTATGGCTTTATGTTGCATATGGGAAGTGGAAATCATGCATCAATGGTGGCACAAGGTCCTATGTTCGTGCGTATGCAATGGTTACATCTCAAATGCATGCACACGGTTTGCATATCAACTATTAGTCTTCTTAACTTCACACTCTTATCTCATTTACTATTTGATCTTATGATAATATCATACCACTTTGCGCATCTCTCTTCTTTGATTTAGTGTGTAGGGCTTTCATTGTAGAGGGCTTCTACGACAAATTTTGTGGTTGATTCCCCTTTCTTGTCTTTTGTGAGGGAAGATGGAAACACATTTATACCTCTTTGTCCACGCTATTCATTTAATTAATCTCCTTAGTTTCTTCTTGCTTGATTTTCTCTTCAATTTTGATGGTATATATGTATTCTCCTTATAGAGAGTGCATATCCAAAAACGATGATATACCACAATGATACTTCAAGATTAAATTTAAATGCTTCTTTAAGTGTCAAGTGCCAATATTTGAGTACATTCATGTATTCCTACACATAGAGTTCTAGATTTTGGAATGGAATGCATTCATGTATTCCTGCACATATGAATATATTCATGTAATCCTTTATAGATGGGTCTAGATCTTGACAAATTGTGTCATTTGGTGTAATAATCATCATAAATTGTGTCGTTTGGTGTAATAATCATCATAACTTTCTATAGGGAAAAAAACAAAATCCCTCTAGATAAGGTAGGGCTTGTGCTTTCAAACATAGGATTGCCCTGGTTATCTTCTATTGTAGCTCATTACAATGGTAGTCAAATTATTAATTAAAAAGTATTAGCCTTTTAATTAAATCAACCACTTCTTTACAATCTTTGCATCTATATTTTCTTCAAAGAAAGTGTAATACCTTGGTTTTCATCCTGAAAATGTATTGTATCATATTATGTATAAATTATGAATGCATGGTTATAATGAGAGAGTGAAGCCATGTTTACTTAAAGAAATGACCACATATGTAAGTGTTGTAAAAATGCTAGTATGGATTACTCATGTAGAGCTCAAGGCTAAGGCTCAACTAATGAATGTATAGGCTAGTAGATTATACAAGTATACTTATATGGATTATGTGGTAGGATTACCATGGTGAACTTGCGCTATGGAAATATTAATATTGGAATATAATATATAATGGTCCAAGATTGCTATGGACAACACAAAAGGGAATAAGATTCAGCTAGAGAGGAAAAGGAAAGGGGACCTATGGAAAAGTAAATCCTCTATTGACAAATTTTAGCATTAGATCTCACCTCTCTTCCACCATGTGCCTTAAATGAAAAACATGAATTTGGGTTGGTATTTGTGACAACATGTTATTCAAACATATATTAGGAGACTCCCAACATTCACAAAAAGATTCATGAAACATTTATGAAAATAAGTGAAGCACTACTACAATCTATGTACCCATGCATTGTAAAAAGACTATGTCAAAATTGAATAGTTAACAATGCAAAAATTAGAGTCGCCCAACAATACCATTGGTGAGGAAGTATTCTCACATAATTTCGATGGACGCATGGGCTAACTACAATCATCATGAGGAAATGTAAGAGTACTACATTCACCCTGTCATAAGTAATGTTATCCATATATCCTCAAACCTATCATTTCCATTCATTGCATTCATTCTAGTGTTCTCATGTTCGTGCTTTAGACTTCTCATGCATTAATCTCCATTGCTAACAATGAACCAATCTAGAAATTGATTAGACCAACATTATGAAGAAGAAATTACAGAACTTGGATAACAGATAGATCGTTGTAGGTGAGGACAGAGGTTGGGAAAGTTAGGAATCTAAGTTCACACATTGTGTAATTGTTTCTCTTTGGGCACTTGAGAACCAACTATTATTCTTGTCTAGGAAATTCCTAGAAAGCATACAATAGATTGGGCTCTTTTTTCCCACACTGAATAGCACTAAAGGGAAGCATATCATTAAGGCCCTATTTAGTAGAGAAAGGGAAGATATTCCTTGTGTTATGTGAAGTAGTGGAAGAGAGTTCCATGATTGTTTTGATCATTGAATGCGATGCATGGAATGCTCTATAATAAATAGATTGGACAAGCATGAGAGTAAACTGGTTGGGTAGTGTGAATTAGAAATCTATAGTATGCATCATACCCTAGCTTTGTGGCCTCATACCCTAGCTTGGGTGTGATCACTGCAGTGGATGCCTATGGTTGGATGGAAATTTCCTCTTACAAAACCAATTTCTTGGACTTTCTTTTATTTAAAGATAAGTGCTCTATTACTATTTATGAATATGAAATTAATGCTATTTTACATTATGGAAATATATGTATTTTGTATGCTCTATGTGATTATGCTTGAATTTAAACATGGGCATTTGGTTGCAATGAATTTATGTTAATCCATGTTCGTTTATTTCTGTTGCATTTTAATTATTGCACTTGTGCATGCATTTATCTTATTCTTGGTCATCTATAGGAGACTTTTGTTTTTAGTATTATGGAGATATGGCCTTTGAGGGCCAAAATTTGAAATCTCTATTTTGTGGTTGTTGTTGAATGGTTGGGAGTGATGGGTGGGGATGCAACACAAAGGGACATTAAGGTTAACTGGTATCGTGATTGTTGTATGCCTATGAAAGTGCTCACAGGATGAACGTGGACCCATGACAATGGGAATACACTACGAAATTCAAGCGAACTTATCTAACATTTTCTCTCTTTTGTTCTTGAGGGCTTCTTAAAGTAATATTTTAATGGGATCTCTTGCTCTAGAGTCTTCTTTCTTTGTCATTATTTGAGGTCATTTGGGTTGGCATTGAGGAAGGTAGAAAATGAGTCTCGTGTCCACATACCAAGCTTCTTGTATCATGACCTTGTGAGAGGGGACATGCAATGAGGAGTAGAAGGATCCAATACCATTGCTCTAGAGTATGGATGGATTCTCAAGGGACACATGCTAATTTGCAAATTTATTGTGTATAACAAGAGACTATAGAACACAACAGTAGATTAGCAACGATTGCAGAGGTAAACATGAACACCTTTAAGAATTTATAGTAATTTACAATAATGAATTGCATTGATGAACAGACAGAAAATACACAATGAACAATACTATATATTCACTTTGAATGTTGCACTTTATTCATGAATGGCTATCTTCATGATGGTAGCAATCTAAAATAAAATACAAGAGGCCTACAAACTTATTTATTCCCATAATCAAGATCTTGGGTCAAGTATAGGTTTTTATCAGTGGAGAAAAAAAAGAATTAAAAAAAATATGAAATGGATTTAACCATTTTTATTGTGCATATTGATTAGTTAGCTAGACCCATACTATGTGTTGTCTCATGCTATAAATAAACACTTACACTCAATAAATCTATTGGACAAGCATATTCATATCGCTTAGAACATGCACAATGAAAACTAAATTAACATAGAATTGAAGGCACATACGTTGAAGCGGTAGAGTAGGAAGAAAGCCATCAATTATAGGCAAAGATGACTAACCAACAACCCCATTAACAAAGACATTATCGATGAAGTACCTATTGACATGGAACTTAGGTGAGTAACCAACGACCCTATTGATAAAGACATTATCGATGAAGTACCTATTGACATTGAACTTGTTGATAGAAAATCTATTAACAAAAAATGTATCCAGAGAAACATTGTTGACAAGAAATTTGTTAAAATAAACTCTATTAACAAAAGATGCATTGACAAAGACATTATCGACAGAAACACCTTTAGTTATGCCATATACCCAATGAGTACTCAATTGGGAGATAATAAATATGCCAGAGACCTAATGGGTACCAAATCCCTTTAGTTATGCCATATACCTAATGGGTACCCAATTGAGAGATAATAAATATGCCACAGACCTAATGGTTACTCAATCAATGATGAGATAGTTGGTAGTAAACAAGATAGTTGGCACTGAACATGGGAGTCTCTGAGTGTGCTTGGAACAAAAACGATGCAAATATTGTCTTACCATAGACCCCTTGGATCAACTCATATACTCATGGTCAAGTATCGCCTCCCCTCTCTAAGTTTATGTTCATCTTCTCTTGCTCGAGAATGAGGGGTATAGTTAACGCAATAAAACCACATAAAACATGGTCTTTATTGACCACAAGCTTTTTTGCATAACTATTTTGTCTCTAGGTTAAGGTGGTTTGATGAGATTGTTGAAAGGTAAGTCTTGCACTCTTCCCACGCATGGGTTCAAATCTTTGATGAAACCTTGGTCGGTTGCACTGATAAAACTAGAAGGATAAGCACCCCATGAGTGAGCCCAGGGTTTATAATAACAACCAATGAAATTTGAACATTAACCTCACCAATTCCCTACCCCTTAAAAAAAATGATTTTGTTTGCTCTTAGGTTGACCTTAAAGCCATTAGCGCTCGTTGAGTAGGTTAAGATATCATAAATCCCCTGTCCAATATGACAATATTAAAACAAGTTCGGAAGATGGGGCCCATGCATGGTGGACAACGCTATCCATGGACCTGCATACACATGATTGAATTCCAGCTCTGGGAAACTTCCACCACTCTGGCTTAACTTATAACATCTTCACTTTTACCACACCCTTGCCACATGGAGTGGGACCTACCATGAACGGTTTGTATTGTAGTAAAATTAAAAACGTGCATGACATGACGTGGGATCCACCCATCAACAGTCCCTGTCTCCTTCACCGTTGGGTGAGGGCGAGATACCTGCAGACCGTGTGAAGGAACTCAAGGATCTCTGCGTTGTTCACATTCACAGCGTAGCGTAGCGATCGTACTTTTTTGCTTCATTTGTTGAGTAAAAAGAGAAAAGCTGACTGTAGGTTGAGAACCATCCATTCATCGGTCTGTATGGTTGGCGATTTGGGTCCCTCTGCTGTCAAGATTTCAAGCAAAGCAAAATGAAAATCAGTTGACAGTCACTCTGGATTGATGGAATTTGATATTCTAAATTCCCTCCAAAAGCTCTCACCTCTGCAAATAAATACGAGTTTCTGGTTCCTTTGGGCTTCATTGTTCATTGGGTTTCTACTTCTAGTTCCTTTGGGCGCCAATTATTTGGTTATTATTGTTATTTTTAAGGAAGGATGATGCGGAAGGTTAGGCTTCAATGGGTGGTGCCCAATGTCCGTGTGGATGTAACTGCAACGTGCATTGTGTTGTTAGTGCTGTTTGCGTGCAAGGAGGCGGCGTTCGGTCAGGAACACACTGAGCTTGTTGGTAAGGAGGTGCAATGGCACCCTGCTACAGCAACTTGGTATGGCAGTGCAGATGGCGATGGAAGCGATGGTATATTGAGCATTTTTTTCTATGTTATTTTATATATTTTAATTGTTTATTGATTAAGAATATGTGTTTCTTCATAAAAGTTTACAAGTTTAAATCTAGAGAAGGGTATATATATCTCTGTAAACTTTACAAGTCAAATAGTTGAGGGAGAGGTCCCTTGTCCCACAAACAAAAAAGTCTTATACACCAATTTGGTGTGGCTTGGCTGTGACCTTAAAAATAGATTATTATTATTATTGATTCTGATTGTGGTACTTTCCTGTAACTCTGGTTATAATGCAGGTGGCGCCTGCGGTTATGGTGGCCTTGTGGATCAGAAGCCTCTTAGAGCGAGAGTAGGCGCTGGAAGCCCCGTTTTATTCAAGGGCGGAAAAGGCTGTGGGGCGTGCTACAAGGTAGGGATGATGGCAAAGACTCAGATCAGTACATTGCATGTGTTTGTTGCTGTTATTAATGACCTAATTATTGTTCACTTATGGAAACTCCAGGTTAAGTGCATGCAGAAAGGCTTATGCTCTCAGAAACCTGTAACTATCGTGATAACTGATGAATGCCCAGGAGGATACTGTGCATTCGGTAGAACACATTTTGATATGAGCGGAGCTGCGTTTGGTCGTATGGCCGCTGTTGGCAAAACTCCAGCGCTTCTGAACACTGGAGAGCTCCCAGTTCTTTACAGAAGGTATAACACACACAAACATAACATGCAGCAATCGCTTTTAGTTGTGATATATTCAAGGGTTGATGTCTATTGTGATGGTATTTATTACAGGACATTGTGCCAATACCCAGGGAAGACCATAACTTTCCATGTGAACCAAGGCTCCACGGTCTACTGGTTCTCCATACTTATCGAATACGAAGACGGATATGGCGATGTGGGAGCTGTGCATCTAAAACAGGTGTGTGCAGGGCCATGGTTATTCCAACCTGAAACATTTATCATTCTGCTCTTTATTTCCTAACTTCAATACGCTTTGAATTGTATGAACGAATAATACAGGCGGACTCAGGTGCGTGGATGGAAATGAATCATGTTTGGGGCGCCAACTGGTCTCTATCGGGAGGTCCATTGAAAGCACCGTTTTCTCTGCAAATCACAACGTTGACAAGGAAACTAACGTTGTCCGCGAGAAATGTGATTCCCGAGCACTGGCATCCGAACGCCAGTTACAAATCACGCGTCAATTTCCACAATTAGCCGCAGCTTTGAGCTCCGTGGTGTTGCGATTATTAATAATTAAAAAAAAAAACTGATGTGGAGACCATTTGATTAAATTCAAGGTTGGGCAGAATCAATGGCCAAGAACGTCCGACATCTCTGGAACGTGGAGAGGGTGTCGGAATGAAAGTTGCGGGGAAACCTTAAGCATTATGTAAACTTCTGGCATTTGCCATTTCATTGTTGCACCTATTTTAGTAAGAACAATTTAACCATTAAGAGTATGCAGGGTGGATAATGTTCGCCGTGCACCCAATTTCCATATTACAGCGAGAACAATTCATGAAGAGTCTGTAGGATGAAAAATGCTCGTCATATAAACTCTGCTTTGTGTCAACAGAGAAAATATGTTGTTTATTAGTATGTTACATTCAACCATTCGTTCCATAATCTAAGATTTGTACGTTTTTTTTTAATAAAAATTGTTCATTGGTCTCTTAGGAAGTAGATATTGCTGGTTACATTTGTGATTTAGCATGAACTTGTTGACTGATAAATTGTAGTATTTATGCTCGAGAAGCTTGCTTATGCAATGATGGGATAATATGACATAACGTGAGCAGCATAACATTGTTAAGTTATATGAGTTACTCTGGTGTGGCAATCCTTATCTCAATTGCAGATTTAGTGTATTTAATGGGGCATGCAGCAGAGTAAACAAAAATCAATCAATCAACGGTTGACTTTTCTCTTGGATGAACAGAATCTGCCATTTAGTTAAATTCAGATCTCTAATATAGAGATAAGAAGCTCACAAAAATAATTAAAATCATTAAAGCCCATAACCCTAACTTTTTTAATAATTGGGCAGGTTTATATTGGATTGAAGTTGTCTGTGTAGAATGTATTAATTATAATAACCAAATTAGATATAAAAAAAATCATGTAATTAAAAAATTTAGCATGAATAAAAGGTATACATATCATTCTATTAGTAGAGGATTTGTATGATTCATCTGAAAATAATGCTTGTTAATCAATATTTAAAAATCAATATTTTTTTTTATGGGCAATCATTTTGCTATCCACTATTATTCCTCTACTCTTTACTCGTACTTAGCCACTATATGTAAAACATTCTTCAAAATCGACAATAACAATATAACTCCATGAAAGGTTCTGATAAAATAGTAAAGATATGTATATCTGTGTCACTAAAGGTTCTTTCCTTCGACAAAATTATTGTGAAATGGAAGAGGTATAAATAATTACACAAATGCAATATCGTGCTTAAGCCCTCTCTTAAACATTTAAATAGAATACATATTAATACAAAAACTTTGTTTTGATATAGGAGAACTATCTTAATCTTCGTCATCACTAAGTCTTTTGAATCGAAACACCTTTTGATCAACAAAGTGTGGTACTTTCTCTTTGTATCTTGATCATGCATCACCAAACTGGCAAAGTCCATATGTCCACCAGAATGCATGGGTTATCAGCCGTTGTAGTCGTCGGTTTAGTAGGATGTCCTTCATGTACGTGTTTCATTCAGCCTCTTGATGAACTCCCCCTGAATGTAAAAATCATGGTTACCTAGGCACCTCCCAGAGTTCATCCATAGAGCATGCAGGAGACCCATGACATGGCTCACTCTAAAGAACTCCAAAATAAAGGTTTATGCAATACAAATCAATAGGGATATATGAAAAAGGGCTATGCATGGCTAAACTGGTCTTATAACTATATTCCCTTTACATGTTACAATTCACACAATTCACCTTATTTTTCCACGATCATCTTGTTGCTTTTACACTTCTGCTACTTCCACACTTCTGTTGTTGTCATCATCTTCCCTTGCACTAATCTCTCTACTATTATCCAGAACAACATCTCTATTCTTTTTGCTTACCATTCTTACTACTTCCCTTTACAAAGTAGACTAAAGAATTATTTTACATCACATAATATTGCTAAGCAAGTCTTCAACTCATTAACAAAAGATAATAATACACACGACAAGAATACCATCTTCCTCTGGATATATTTATCTTCATCATCACTGTCTTGATTTAATGATTATCTAGGATATCCTCTCCTTCCCTATCATTTGTTAGAGTAGTGAATTCCAACAAAATAATTTCCCTTGATAATATTGAGATCGATATCAATATATCATTAAAATCTAAGACACTTTCGCCATAAAAACTAACCAAGTAAAAAAACATGTACAAGCAATGATTCACAAAGTTCACTATGCTTTTGATTTGAAGACACCATTAACATATTCTTCTTGAAGTTTCCAAACAGGCAATTATTAAAGTAGTCAATTCTAACCCGAAAAAAAAATAAAAAATCCACATATTTAGTTGACTAGTCTCAACATGATTCTCAACACAAACTCCAAATAAATTTAAAGACAATTTATCACTAGCATCAGTTTCAATAGAGTCCATCCGCATGCAATCCTCACCGTCGACATTGCATCAACGGATGCAGGGAGGCCTGAGACTGCTAACGCAGCTGCTCCATCATGGGTGTACAACTCCCAACATCCTTTAGCAACACATGACACACATCGATGGAAACAACTTCTTGGTATCCCCGGTATCTTATTGAATGTAAACCACATCGATCCTCTCTTCTATTCTGGCACAAACACATAACTCCCTTGTTCTCATCTCTCCATGTATTGTATTGGATTTTAAGCACTTCCACAAGCTGCATCATCACTGACGTGGGCATAAAACTCTTCCAAGGTGACGACTCCATCTCATTGATATTGATGCATGCGATAATCTGTCGACAGTCGTCAATGGTAGTCAACTCACCCTCGTTATACTGCCAATATTTCACCAACATCGTTGTTGAACCTTCCGTATATTCTTGCAATATATATTCTTTCTGATTTAAACTTCCTGGAGGCACCATACGTTCAAATGACAAACTGGATTATATCTCTCCTCTACCGACAACACACTCATCCTTCTCTCAGCAAGGGGGGCAACGGTTCCTTGGCTCTTTTAGGCTCCTTCAACAACACTTTCTGGACAAGTTGCACACTTGGCCGCTCTCCTCACCACATAACACTCTCCTCCACGCATAGGTCGATGTGAAGTTCTTCCTTCTCCTACCATTGGTTTCAAGGTTGCCACATATTTTGGCGAGGCTCTTTCCCATTGAATCTAAGGTTTTCACCTGGAGAACACCTTGCGGTTCAATCAGAATGACCCTTGTCCGATGTTATGTAGTTTCATTTCTACTAAAACTTGCCCATATCTTAAACTTGGATGCCTTCTTCGGGCACCAACAGGTTCACCGATGCCTTACAGGAGGTCGACATGAAGCTCGCCAATCTCAAATCTCTAATCTGCAGAGCATTCTGTTGCTCTCTCCAGTGCACAGTTCCCACCTCCATGCATGACCTCGGCCACAGACTTGGCTCCAAAATTTCGCACTCGTATCAGAAGGGTTTTTTTGTTTTGTTTTGGAGTTCGATCAACAACAATTTCTTCATCGACAAGACTCTAATTATCATATTGATTGTCCTAGCCGTTAGTCACCTCCCGGTCCGTATTTACACTCAATGATCTATTGCTTCTATTAGGGTGGCTAACATTTTCTCCCCATCTCTGGACCTGTCAAACTTCCCAAAAACTGTGACTTTTCACTGACAGATCTAGGTCATTTGGGTTGCTCATTGTAGGGTAAGTGATCAACCCTCCTTTTCTTTTTGATGACGGAGGCCCTCTCTTTTCCTCAGTGGGATTTTCTCCTTCGCGGCCTATCACACGTGCTCCTTCATTGCAACAGCTACTCTTAAACTGATGGACAAAAAAATTACTCGAACACTCACAAACAATACACAACGCTACTCTCCTACGCTAATCTACTCCTACAACTGATTAACTTCACATTTCTCTTCCATTTGCCTGGGCCCTCCCATGAGGGAGTCAAGCCCCAGTCCCGCTCGGCTACCATATTTGGAAATGGGAGAGCGAGACTAGAAATAATTACACAAACTCAATATTGTGTTTAAGTGCTCTATTAAACACTCAAATAGAGTACATATTAATACAAAATCTTTGTCTCAAGATAGGAGAACTACCTTGATTTCAAAGTCTATTTAGTCTATTTGGTTAAGAAAATATCTCAATATTAATACAAAATTTTTGTCTCAAGATAAGAGAACTACCTTGATTTCAAGGTCTATTTGGTTGAGCAAAAATCTCAACCTCACACCAATCTAGGAGGAAGCTAACTAGTTGGAGAGAATCTCTCAAACCAACTAGGCCTCAACAACCTCTTAAAATCTAAGAAGAGACTCCTTCTCGTAGAGACTAAAACTCTACCTAATAATGGCCAATAAACTCAATAATAATCACAATATAATCACATCAAAAACAAGTGTGAGCTACATATCCCAACAAAAATAAAATAGTAAATTCAACATGAAACTCATTATATGTATATTGTTAAAAGAGGAAACATGAATAATCAAATACATAATTGGATGCTATGAAATAGTAATGATGGGTAAGCTCAGCATGAAACTCATTATA
>ML788073.1:3631-14195 GCA_009831015.1 Picea engelmannii
AAGCAACCAGAAAAATAAAAATACCAGCTTTATTTTTCGAAACTGACCATCGTGAACTGACCCGTTGAGGTTTTGCGACAGGGGCGCACGTGGCTTTGTGTCGAAAGTTGGATTCGACCAAGCGCCGACATCTTCGATATTTTGTATTTATAGAAAAAATAAAAAAATATTAAATGCTCCGTAATTCAGGGATCTGATGGAAATTTTGTCCATGATGAGATGGAAATTTTGTCCATGATGAGATCTTCTCGAGTTTTGTATATTAAGTTTTTTAACTTACGTTTGTATTACATTAGCTAGTTGTAAGCTTATAATTACCTTATTTTTAATTTTTTGGGCAAGCGTTTGAAAACAATTGGCCTTTCCCCAAAAATTTGTAAGTAGAAAGCGATTGTGCAATGATGATACAAGCGTTCTTGAAATCCTCTCAACTATACATCGCCTATGGCTTAGGACAAATATTATTACTTATTAATATTGCAATATAAAATATAGCTTAAATTTTTTTATATTATTTTGGAAAAGTTGTTGTCTAATTATGAGAGGCATGTTTGAAATAAATAGTTTGTGGTGGCACTATTTTTGTTATAATAGTTATCCTCGCTTTATTTTATGTTAATGATTTTTTTATTGGGTAAGGAGTACATTTCATAAAAATTCTTAAATATTTATGTTTAAGATAATTATAAATACTTAAATATTTATGTTTTAGTTTGAATAAAAAAAAATTGTTTTAATTTTGATAATACAAATTTAAACCATTAAAATGGGATTAGGAAGTTTATTTTGGTTTTGAGAAAAAGCTTAAGTCACCAAAATTTTTGTTTTGGAAAAAAATAAAATCCTTTTTAATGCATTTGTTATTTTAATTATTTTATAGATGTGAAGTTTGGGTTGACTGTTTCTAAAAGTGTTTTATAATTTTGTACTTTTAAAATTAAATGAAATACACTCTATCTAATTTTCCTTTAAAAGGATGTGGTTTCACTTAAATACACAATTATAAAATAATTAACATGAAGTATGAGAGGTATACAAACATTTCTTTGAATTTAGTTAAAAGTCACTTGAAACTCAAGAGAGTGTATTTTCTTACCTTTTAAAGGTTTTATAAATCAAATTTGTGTTGTTTTTCTTCATATGAAATATGATCAATATATTATTACAATGATGAGTGTTCCATATATAGGGAACATGTGGTGAATAATCAATGACTATTTATTATTATCATTTGCTTTATTATATATGATATTTAATAATCAATAATCATATTATTAATTATTATTTTAAGAGAATGCCTTCTCGATGTTATCCAAACATCAACACTCCCTCTCAACGAGGGAGACATTCTGCATCATGCCAAGCTTGTCTGTGAAGTATACAAACTTCACCCTAGACTCATGACACTTGTCTTTTAGTCTTGGGAGACGTCACTCTCCCACTTGAACTGAGGAGAAACTCCTTATGTAACTCTACTTTTTTGAGTCAATTGACTCTCTCTGAGAGCAAGCTCACTCTGGGTCTACATGTAATAACATATAGCATCTTGAGTCTTTATCATTCCTTGTGAAATCACCATGACTACAACAAATATCACACTAGGATATTTCACGACAAGTACACACCTATGAGTGAATGTCAACCTGATAACACGTGGAAAAAACACTTCAAGCACCTCGAGTCCATATTATTCCTTGTCATGATCAAGGAAGGACTATGTCTGGGCCCATTTACCAAAAGTGCACCTTTATGATAAATGTATCCTATCTCCCTTGGTCTACATCCCAATCTAGGAGAAGTTCTGCCCGATGTTGAAACATCAACACTCTCTCTTAGCTAGGGAGGTATTTTTCCATAGTAGTACACAATTACTGTCCAGAAACACTGAGTCTCTGCCAGTGGTACAAAACCACCATAGTAGCAAAAGGTTTGTCACACATGGCACTCCGATGTGGAATTCTAGAGGCTACTCCCTCTAGGAACACTTAGGGTCAACTCCCCATAGTGTGTGACGTCAAGGGTCAACTCCCTTGACATATCCTCATGTGCTCTCCACATTGGACGTTGGGATATAAACCCAAATGCATTTATCCCTTCTCGAATAAGTTTCCCACTATCCCTTCTCAAATAAGTGTCCTCACAGATCAACTCAACTCAATTCACAGAGGAGTATGATCTGGAGAAATTTTGTCACACATGACACTCCCATGTGGACTTCTAGAGGCTACACCCTCTAGAAACACTAGGGTCAACTCCCATAGTGTGTGATGTCAAGGGTTAACTCCCTTGACATGTCCTCATTGGCTCTCCACATGGGACATGTCCTCATGTGCTCTCCATAAGGGACGTTGGGCTATAAGCCCAAACACACTTATTCCTTCTCAGATAAGTGTCCCACTTATCCATTCTCGGATAAGTGTCATCACATATCAACTCAAATCAGTCATAGAGGAGTACGATCTGGAGAATGTCTCAGGAAGCTACAAACATCAACACTCCCTATCAGCGATGCAGCCATTCCCTGCCACTCCAAGTCTGTCATGGAAGTACTTGAACTTCGTCCTGGTTTGGTAAGAACATCAACAACCTACTCATTTGTAGGAAGGTACATCACCAATACTTCCTTCCTCTGCACCATGTCTCGGATGTAATGGTACTTGATCTCAATGTGGTTCAATTTGTCATGAAACACTGGATTATCTGAGATCTTCACACAACTTTGGTTACCATGATGAAAAATGGTGGAATCTAACACATGTTCAAATAAATCTGCAAGGAGCTTGTGAAGCCATACTGCTTCATAGACTGACATACTTAATGCAATGTACTCTGCTTATGTTGTGCTCAAAGCCACATGAGTCCATTTCCTGCTACACCAGGAAACCATGGAAGATCACAAAGTGAAGAAACACATGAAGGTGCTCTTTCTGTCCACTGTGCCCCTTGCCCCATCAAAGTCAATATATTCCTGCCATATCATATCAATACTGGAAGTATATCTCAGACCATGTCCAACTATGCCTCGCAAATATCTCAACAAATGCTTCACAACAATCCAATGTGTCTATGACTCACTCATAAACCTCATAAACTGACTAAGTAAACTAACAACATAAAAAATATTTGGTTTGGTGTTAACCAAATACATCAATTATCCAACATATGCCAAAAGTTCCATTAGTGGCCACCAAGAACTCCACAAAGTCTGTCGGTGGAATTGTTTATATATCAAGAAATTGTTCGACGCATAAGGGAAGGAAAGTGCTTTCTCCAACAAGTGGGGGAGTTCAGTGGCGAGATATAAAAAATGATTTGTTTTATTAGTCCCCACCCGGCCACGGACTATAGTTTTGGCTTCGAAGTCAATGAAGTTTCAAAGTTAACGAAGCTCGACTTTAGATTAGTTAAAACCATTTTTAGATTTTATGAAAAAAAAATTGTATTTATAACTTCAAAAAAATATTGTTTTATTAGTCGTCATCTAGTATAGTATTGGCATCAAAAGTCAAGGAAGCTGGACTTCGTTTTATTTCAAACCGTTGACGTCATGTTTGTGAAAAATATTATTAATATGATTATTTTGATAATCATTTTTTTTAATAGTTTTATCATTAATTTTGTAATGGTCGATGTGGCCTCCCAGTCATCATATTAGTTAAAACCAATTTACTAGTCGATTTTATGATATGGATTGTCAATTTTTTTTATTAATTTGATTATTTGAAAATCAATTTTGAAACCAATTTTTAGATTTTATGATAAGGTTTCTAATTTTTTTTTATTAATTAATTTATTTTTTGAAAATCTATTTTTTGAAAATTTATTTTTGTTAACTTGGCCTCTAAGTCATCGAAGCTTGACTTGTGATATTAGTTAAAACCAATAACCAAAACTATTTATTTATTTATTTTATGATATGATTTGTGAAATTTTTTTGTTAATTTGAATTTGATTTTTTGAAAATCAATTTGTTTCTATTTTATTAATTTTATTATTGTAATTATTCAACTTGGAATATACAAGATAAAGGAAGAAGGACACATATCTTAGAAAGTGGATAAATCTAATTCACCTAGAGTTAGTGGGTTAGGGTTTTGGTCATTATTGTAACGAGTTTTAACCCAATTTCGTAGTATAAATATGTATTGTGAGATCTTAGGAGATCTAGGGAAAGTAAGGGTGAACGAGTTATTGTTTGAGTGATCTAGTTGTGGAGCTATTTCTTGAAATGAGTCTGTTTTTTAGAGAGAGACATACATTGTAACTGAGGGTAAGGTCGCAAGCTGTGGAGCTTGGTGCCTCACCATTAACACTATCTTTAATTGTACTGGTAGCCCATGGGGGGTGAACCACGATAAAACTTGTGTCTTTGTGTGGAATGCTTGCTTTATTTCTTGTTAGCTATGATGAATGGATGAATATGATAGTAGTAAAATGCAACGCGCACTAGAATAGTCATGATGTTTACTGTAGAATGAATCTTAAGTAAATGTGAATGGTTGCATAATGGTAGATCTGGATTTAAGGATGTGGTAGAATAATAGATATGGCATATGTTGAGGTAGAAAGAATGTCTATCATCTCCACAAAAATATCCCTTCAAAGCTTCCAGACATCTAGGTCCTGCAGTCACCCATAAAACCATCTTGGGTGAGACTTCATTGTGCAATATCTGCGCAGTGTTGTCTTCTGATCTCTAGAAGGGCTGATGGTTTGCAAGGTTTTTTTGGAAACCTAAAGTAAAACACGAATCAACCCATTAACCATCCAACAAGATCCAACAATTTCTCACCATATTTCTAACAAAATTAAAATATCCCAAGAAAAAAAAAAAAACCTAAAAAATTTAAATCGTATTGCATCTTAATCAACCCCAACCATCATCATTATGTATTTGAACCTCAACCATCATTATATTTTTAAGCAACATTAAACACTCCTAAAATATTTATCAAAAATCACAGCCTTGCTAGCCAATATTAAATCACCATTTATTTGTGAGAAGGCGTTGGAAACGTTTTGACATAGATATGAAGAAATAGGATCTCACACATCCCATCTGCTCAACGCATCCTTTCATGTGTGCTTGCTTGCTGACTATTTCCAGGGGTGGGGGCACATATGCAGATGAAAGCCATGTCTCCCAACCACGTGGTAGTACATATGGCAAGATCTTCTTTTATTCATGACTACTATAGATAATAGTCGGAGTTCAGATTGAGGGGGAAGATGAGTATTGTTGTTGATTTTTATTATTCCACGTGTTCTGCATTGATTTCTTATTCTCATTACACGCTAGCGATGCCTTTGTCCACGTTGTAATTTTTCTCAAAAGCAAGTGTAATCTGTCCACGTTGTAGTTTTTATTTTTCTCTGAAGTCTGTGAAATCTAGTTAGATTAGCTTGTCCTCGTAATAAACTTGGGGGCTACCATTCTTCTGGAGTTCTACAGAGTCCACCCTTCTATGGTTTGGGTTCTGTGTTGAGTTCTTATTCTCATTACAGGCTATCTATGGTGCCTCTATTCACGTTGTAACTTTTTCTCCAAAGTATGTGCAATCTAGTTGGTGTTTGGATGAACTTGTCCCCATGTTAAACTTGGGGGCTACATTCTTCCATAGTTCTATAAGGTTCACCCGTCTGTGGTTTGAAGAAGGGTCAAAGACAGAGCGTACTCTAAAGCTATGCGGGAGCTTGAACAAAGAACAACACAAGACATTGAAACTGGTGAAGAGAAAGAGAATTTTAAGTAGAACATCAAATCTGTGAAAAAAACTTCAAAATAAAGAATTGTACAAACAAAGTCTTTGTTTTCTTAAGTTATTTTTCATATCAAAAACTAGTTTTACAAATTCACACAAGTTCATGATCAAAGAAATTTCATGTCAAAGACTAATTTTATAGATTCGCACATGTTCAAGAAGAAAGGAAGAAATAATTTTATAGATTCGCACATGATCAAGAAGAAAGGAAGAAAGAATTGTACATAACTTTTTGTTGGCTTAAATTTATATTTTTTAGCTTTGTTGGCTTAAATGTTAATTTTCATATCTATAGGTTATAAAAAAGTCTTATTTTGCAATTGGTAGAATCGCTTCCAGACTTGATGGTTTGGTTACTATACCTGAAGCATAAAATGCACAAAGTCTAAATTTTTATTTTCCAAAGAAATAAAATGCAAGCTTAAATGCTTTCAACTTGAGCTCATGCAAATAAAAATTATGAAAGACACACTCACTGTACCATTGCTAACAAATTGAATATTCTAACAGAATTTATTCTAAACGGATAATTATGAAACTTCACCGCAGTCCCTGTATCTACTACTATATTGATAATTAAAATAGACTAATTAGATTTACCCATTGTTCCCTCATTTTCTATAGATTTGTGGAAAGGACAAAAGATTCTACAAGCATGGAAGATGCCACTCAAGACATGGAGTGGTTATGGGCTTCCAAATAAAGATGTTAAAAAACCTTGTAACTGTTCAACATTACAAGCTCTGTTAGGTGGCCGAAGCATAAACGTAACAATATTTTAATGGAAAAGAAAATAAAACCAAGAACAAACCAAACACAACAATAATCACACAATTGACACATTGATTTACGTGGAAACCCAATACGAGAAAAACCACGGGTCAATGATAATGGGTATTCTTATTATTCAAGGGAGAATTACAATAGCCAATCACAAGCATACAACCATCTTCTCCTCTCTTCCACACACTGTGCTACACTACATTGCTCAGTGCTCACCTCACCTCTATGGGTATGCTCGTATATATAGCATCTATCAAACAATTAGACAAACTAATTACAATATGATCCACCAGTTACACAACCTGTTCTCTATTTTTAGTTAATGTTATATGCATGCATCCACATGGGAAATTAGTTAGTATATTTTCAACAATCTCCACCTTGACAACAATTTACCTGATATATCATACCCAAATTTGTTCATCACCTTTTCTACAAGCTAAGAGAAGTCAAGCACCATAACAACTCCACAACTTCTCTAACAGTACAGTTACGTGAACATGTATGCATGATTCGCTCCAGTATGGACCATTATGCCTCCAACAATAACTTTTCTTATAAACCGATGCATTTGTCCCATTTTGATACGTTGGAGTATTAGTCAAATGCACAATGCTTTGACCACCACAAAACACCTCATCTTGTACTTTTCCAAACTTACCCGATAGATCATTTCATTCTTGCAAGACATAACTTGAGGTAGGTCTCATCTTGTCCAAATCTCATGAATCATAACCACAAACTAAATCATTCCGACCACTGTAGGTGATACTTGTGCTTATGTGTTTGAAGCACCCATTTCCATGCTCTTCACTTAGTTTTTCCATGTGTCTACTGACAACACTAACTGCATGTGAAATGATGACCATTTCCCATTGAAATCATCAAACTTCCTATATGCATATAATACTTGAGACATATAACCCTTTTCTTCTTCATCAGTTAGGACATAAACCTGAAGAAAACTTACAATGGAAAGCCAAAGGGATTTTACCGGTTTCACATTATTCATACCAAATTTCTCGAGTATCTTCACCACATACTTCTGTTGTGATTACCAAGCTTACCAAATTTCCTTTCTCTGTGTATTTTCATGCCCAAGATTTATTTTGTTGCTCCTAGATCCTTCATAACAAACATCCTAACCACCTGAACCAACCTGTTGATCTCAAACATGCTTGTGCTTACTACAAGCATAATATTTAACGCCAAGATAATAATTATACCATAAACACGATGGTTATACTCACTTATTGTAAAATTTAGCTCACCATGAAGGAATCAAACATCTTGTACCATTTTCTTAACATGCTTCAGGCTATACAATGATTCCTGAGTTTGCAAACAAATCTTCTGTTGTGATTCTGAACTAACCTTTCTGGTTGTTCCATATGCATCTCCTTGTCTGAAAAAACTCCATGTAAAATAGTTTTAAAATCTAACTCTACTAACTTAAGATCAAGTAACACAACTAGTGCCAACACAACATCGATAAAAATAATCTTTTAACAACTGGTGAGAAACTTCCATGGAAATTAATACCTTCCAAATACCCTTTTTCTACCAATCATGCTTTGGACCTTTCATCTTTTACTATGTATGATTTTATAAAAGGAGATTCATCAAACATTGCATCTCTGTCCAGGATGATTCTATGGGTAGTAGGATCCCACATTCCACATCCCTTAACATCATCACCATATCAAAGATCTACATGTTTGATCTGGGTCTTACTTAAAATGTTGATAAAAACATAAGCATCACAACCAAATATTTCACATTTAAGTAATCATCAGATGACCTATTCATACCTCTTCTGGAATCTTCCAGTCTTTTGCAACCGATGATGACTAAGTTACCAGATAACACAACCGCTTCTGTCCACAATTATTGCTGCAACTTGACATTACTGAACATGCTCGTTCAATCCCAACTTCCTTGCAATAATTTCTAAGCTCCATGGATATTAACCTACCTTCATCATATATTCTGAAACATTTGATTGACCTGCCAACCAATGTTCATTTCATTACAAATCTCTAAACACATCATCCTTTCTACAAACCCACCTTTCTAACCTAGACATACTGCTCCACCTCAAACTTTGCATTCGAACAACTTTGACCAAATATGTCCAAGCCAACCAAGTGAACCTTTTTCGCTCACCTCCAGGGAATTTACACTAGAGTCTCAATGCTCCACCTTAGCAAGAACATTCCCTTGACCCAATCTAGTCAAGTCGGCCAAGTAAGCCTTCACTGCAGCCCATTTACAATGGAGTTCACCAAGCCTTTTATAGGCTTCATTACATGCAATCCATGGACAAAATACCACGGGCTATCCAAAAACATGGACCCGAAAAACCACATGCTTTGACCTAATAACTAGATTTGACTCATTAACTCTTTCACCGAAGGTTAACCCAACATACATGTCCCCCCACATATTTAATCTACCTAAATCTATGTCTAGACTTTTCATAGGTGACTTAATAAACCAAGGGTACTCATGCCTATCCAAGTCTTACAGACATATGCCCATTTACAAGCAATCAATTATTTTTACAACTCCAAAGTAAATACATTTTTTTTTTCTTTTATGATGACTCAACCATCACATTGTTACCTTGCTGTAACCATTCATAAAACCAAACCTTCTTAATATGAAAAAATAATAATATTTCAAAATTGAACCCCAAAATATTAATGAAAAAGTTTAAATCCAAAATATATATAATACATTTCTTAAAACCTTTTACTAAACAAAAGAGATCCACCGATTAAACCAATAATATTGTAACATTCTCCCCTCATTTTAATTCATAATAACGGTTCTTTATAAAATACATGTCCACTCATTCACACACACATATATAAAAGCCATCCTTCATATATCTTGGTAATAATTAATGAAAAGGTTTAAATCCAAAAAATATATAATATATTTCTTAAAATCTTTTAAGAAACAAAAGAGATCCCCTTATTAAACAAATAATATTGTAACATTCTCCCCATTTTAATTCATAAAGAACGATTCTTTATCAAATACGTCTACTCATTACGCTGAAAGATGTATACCTATTGACAATGGGCACAATTAATGATCTTTTAACCTTATTTAACCTTAAACCCTAATCTGAAGGCTATGCATTGAAGATGCTGGCATATTCTTAGTCGTCCTCCAAAATCAATGGATCAGATTTATTGTTCATAACTTTCTTGCATTTATGAAGACATCCGTTAACATGTTTACTTTTTAACATTTACCTAATCACATTAAAAATTTATTGTAAGGATATGTAATTGCCACGTTGAAATGATTAAGTAAGATTAAACCGTAGCATCTAAATTAAAGCATCCCCACCTGTCTGGGCGTTTCATTTTCGCCACGAATTTTCTCAACTGTCAATGCGTTTCAGTTGTCTGTGCGATTCAGATTCAGCTGTTCGCCCATTTTCTACCGCCCCGCGTTTCTGATAAACACATGACATATCAGGTAATCTTGGTCCTTAATTAATCTATCAACAGTTGTGAGCCGTATATTCGATCAAGAAAGAAGGCAGCAAGCATTTCCATTGTACAAACTTCTTTGTGCCTAATCTAAGTTATTCATATTATAACTTAATAAATATTTAATACCTGAACGACAGATAGTCCCCTCATAATTTATTAATGGGACTATAAATAACTTAATTGAAAAATGGAACTATCTGATATGTTTGGAAAAACATGAAGAGATTCTATCTACCTGCAATGGATCGTATGCAGAATTTACAACAAAAAGTGGTGTCTTGATCAACTGTAAGAGATATTGTGGAAAGAAACACTGCCATGTTATATCATTAAAGGTTAGAAACAATGTGCATATTTCATTTACGAATCAACCTTAATTATAAGAGAAACTCTAATTAGGGTTTGTAAATGGAATTAGTCTTTCGGCGTTTATAGCCACAATCATGTGGTTGTGCTAGTATATATATATATATATATATATATATATATATATATATATATATATAT
>ML788073.1:14245-29750 GCA_009831015.1 Picea engelmannii
TATATATATATATATATATATATATATATATATATATATATATATATATATATATATATATATATGCCATCCTTCATATATCTTGGTAATTTAATGAAAAGGTTTAAATTAAAAAATATATAATATATTTCTTAAAATCTTTTATTAAATTAATGCAAATGGTAGGTTAAGTATATTTCCATAGTTGAACTCAGTAAAGATTCAATGACTCTCTTAAACTCACACAAATCTGCTTAGCTCAGATTCAATGACTCTCTTAAACTCACACAAATCTGCTTAGCTCTAGGCAGTGAGTTACTTAACAAAACATAATAAAAAACAAAAATATTCATTTACGAATACAGAAGATGAAGGGCCCAATTCACCATTAAATGTAACTTTACAAAGTGACTTAGACTCCTTTAAACAACAGAAAATAGTTTCATGTTTTTCCTTCCATTATAATGTATATTTCTTTTCTTTTGGGGATCTTTAAAAGTGAGTTAAATGTTATTTACATTTAATTTAAATTTGGCATAGAAGTAAAATCAGATTTACCCAACTACTCATAACTCAATTGAAACGAACCGATACCATGTGAATCCTCCAAACTCTAAGATAGTTAGAAAGCCTCGATTTTAGCGGGGGGAGATGAAGTGACGTTGCTGACGGCAAGGGCGCCTGGAATTTGATGGTAGACTCAAAATGTAAATTTGGGTTGGTATGTCATTGAATGAAAGCATAGCCGCAAATTGGTTGGTGGTTGGTGAAAGCCGAAACGCATATAGGGTTGGTGAACGCCGAAACGTTTGGCTGCATTAGGTTGATAAATGGAACAAGTGGGCATCAGACCGCCGTGGGCATTTATTTAGATGTTGTTTAATCCTACTTAATCATTTAAACGTGGCAATTACATATCCGTATAGTAATTTTTTAATGTGATTAGGTAACTGTTAAAAAGTAAACATGTTAATGGATGCTTTGATAAATGCAAGAAAGTTATGAACAATAAATTTGAGCCATTGATTTTGGAAAATGACTAAGAATATGCCAGCATCTTCAATACATAGCTATCAGATTAGGGTTTAAGGTTAAATAAAGTTAAAAAATCATTAATTGTGCCCATTATCAATAAACCTTTTCAAAAACTTTAAATATATATTCTGAACCACTAAAATCTACCCTGCCAACTGTTTTTCTAGATTGCGAATACTTTTTTGAAAAAAAAAAATTAAGGTTTAAATTACTTCTACAAATACATGGTTGGCAGTTCCATCAGACATGTGGACAGAGAAAAGGTCACCCGCAAATCACAGCTGGCGGGCAGATCTCTAAAATCAACCTGGATAATTCTTTTGGACAAGTTTTGATGTATACATCTCATTAATCTGCCTCTACGCGTATTTCCATTATCTTGTAATCCGTGTCTGCAATTATGACTGTTGTAATGCGTGTGGACCTCTCCAGAACTGAGCTCATTCTCGGACCTCGGTCTCTTTTTAAAGTTGGTTCAATTCATTTTTTGGGTTGAGTGTCCGTACGTTGGCCTGGACAACGGTTGAGTACATAGGCTACTGAAAGGCAATTAATGAATAAGGGAGTAGGTTAATTCGAGAGTAAATAGATTTGTTTTTCGGAAAATTTTCCAGTTTGAATTTGGCCAGATTTTTAGAGATAGTTTGAGTTTTGTATGGATTAAAGATTCATACATTTCAAAAACCTATTTTAATGGTTTTGTTTCATTTTAAATCAATTTAGATGATTAGATATTGATTAGAATTCTGGATTGGTAGGAAATTTAAAAACAGACTGTCTAAAGATCTACAAAAAAAACAACTCGTGAAGAAAAATTACTCCCAAGTTAACCTACTCCATGAATAATTTAAGCTGTTGAGTATATAGGCCACTAAGATGCAACTAATTACGCCTAAAGACGTACACCTATTGATCATGGGCACATTTAATAGGTTTTTAGTGCTTAATCAGTTTTGTATGGACAAGATTAAATATTGATGGAATATTCTTAGTAGTCCCAATAAATCAATGATTGTGATTTCAACCACTAACTTCCTCACTATTATAAAGACATCAGTTTACAATGTACATGCTTATTTGACACGAGCGACTTCAACTTCAGGTAATCCGCAAGTCCGACTGTCAATATGTATATCGTAGAACTCTAGGTGTTGTTTGTAGACCACAAAACAATCGATTCCCAATTTGCAGCCCGCTAGTCCGACAACCCGCGATCCATAAATTTCAAATAGTCCGCAAAACAGCTTCTCAATTTGTATATCGCAGAACTCTCGATGCTATTTGTAGACAACGAAACAACACAAGAACAATTTTCATCCCACAACCCCGACAACCCAGGATGAAGCTTCCGTGCATGCTCTATATATCTACTTCATCAAATCACATATTTTATTTTTGTAGGCCACGAAACAACAGAAGCCCGATTTTCAACCTGCCAGCCCTAGAACCCGTGATCAAAAAATTCAACTAGTCTGCAAAACTGCTTGTCAATTTGTATATCGCGGAATTCTATGTGATATTTGTAGACCACAGAACAATAGGTCCCCAGCCCGACAACCCGTGATCCAAAAACTAGCTAAGTCAAGAACCCACTCTTTTTAAGAAAACTAATTCGGGAACACCATTGTTTTCATACTTATGTTCACCACCCTATGTAATAGATGCCAATACTATTGTTTTTTCTTTTTTTGTCCACCAGCATATGTAAAAAGGAAAACTTATTCGGGTAACAACAAAAGCCCGGTTTTTAGCACGGCAGCTCTAGAACCTGTGATCGAAAAATTCAAATAATTTGCAGGATTACTTGTCAATTTTTATATCGCGGAAGTGTCCATGCTATTTGTATACCACAAAACAATTAAAGCCCAATTTTGAGTCTAGCACCCCAAAAACCTGAAAACCCATGTCAATTCTGCACCAAACACTTCTCCTGGTTTTTCTTCTCAGAGCTTGGCCTCCTGCCCAGCCTTTCCCTGCTCTGCTTTTGTCCTCTCCTGCTCTGTTGCTGGCACATTTTCACTCTCCCACTATCCCAAATATGCCCCGGCTACGAGGGAAGTCACCATGCAACTAAACAGGACACCATTCGATGAGGAGCCACCTCCTCCTGGCGAGACGAAATTTGTCGCGGCACTACAGCCCATACTGGTGATCTGTCTATTGTTTTCCTCTGTTATTTTGTCATATGCATGTCAAAATTTCATGCATTTGTCCATGGTTACTATAGTTATGTTGTCTACACTTTCCACAGTTGTAACAACCACCCTTACGGGCCACAATTTTGAACTCTTTTTGCGTTAGTAACAGTCTACACTTCAGTTATGAAGCGGTTCGGGTGGTTGAGATGGTTTCCCCTCAGGGAAACTCAGTTCATACAATGTTATAATATTCTATAAATTATTGTCTCATGTATATGACGACATCGTTAAATGTATATCACAGAACTGTTTGGTGCAAAAAGTATATCACCGAACACCCTCGACATCGAAATCTTCATACAATGTTATAATATGCTATAAATTACTCAGTCTCATGTATATGAAGGAATTGTTCACTGCAAACTGTATATGACATAACTGCTAAATAAAATGAACCCACGAATTCGCCTACATGCCACTCCGTAATTGTTGGGTTGCATTGGTTATGTACCAAACATTAATAATTTTTGATAAATTTCAAATAAAACTAATTCAGGAATACCACGTGTACTGCAACTTTCTACCCAAGCGTTTACTCCGCATCCAACCTGGCAGGGAAGATGTTTTCATGCAACACTTGTTAGATGTGTGGTCTTATTCAGTCTTGAAATCAATTGTATATTTTTTCTGCCATTATTACTTCATACAACATTATTTTTTGAAAAACATATACGAAATGTTACATTGCATTTAATGCTTTCAAATATTCAAATTATTTGAAAACATTTCTTATTGAAAAAAACTCGTACACCAATATGATGTTGAATATGAAACGAAAGGGTGGCTGAACCTACCCATATTAAAAGAAAACATATTAGTTTTTAATGCAACCAGAAGACCAACAAGTTGTTCTTCAACTTCCTCAATGTTAAAAGTAAAAATAATTTCTGTTATAAAACAATAATTTCTATTCTTAAACTTGCACAATGTTAAAAGTAAAAATAAATAATTTCTAACTCATTTTTATAGAGAACTAAGATTAATTAACTTAATGGATTTATCACTTCCCTCAATTTCCATGGCCCCAAAGATAAATAATCTATACGGCTTCAAAGACTTGGTCTTTTTGAAACCATGATTTCATTTCTTCCCCTCCCCTCACGGGGAATTGATACGTGCCACCAGTATAAAACCGAGGTATTAATGTGCCTCTGCTTAACAAAGTTGTAGTGAATATTAAGAGGAGATATGAACTGTAGTATATATTCATTGCTTCTGCCCAAAACCTCAAATTGTGGATCAAATCAAACACTTTCAAGCCTAAAAAAACATACTTACAGAACTAAATTACACAAATAATTTCATCACCCGAAACTCTTATTTCTTCATTGGAAACTCTCAAATTATGGATCGAATCAAACACTTGAGACTCAAACAACATACTTACAAAACTAAATTACACAAATGATTTCATTACCTGAAACTTGATTTCTCACTTAAAAACTCTAAAACCTAATTATACATAAAAAAATAAAAAAAAAATACATTAACTTGGATCATTGTTTTCTCATTAAACAAATTAAAGCTATGAGAATATAGATTGTTCCAATCGAATAGATAATCACTACACAATACATTATGTAATGACACACACCCACTACGACAACCTAGATTTTTCATCTTTTTCTTCGAGGGACAAAATCTATGAATTTCTATGGGGCCAAAAGCAGACCATCCCTTCCCTTACTCTCCTCCAAGCGACCACAACAGGGCCTTAGTGCAAGCACCTTTCGCAACTCATGAGTTGGGAGTCAAGGATCTCGACTCCTCTTTATCCAAACGTCGATACCCGAGATGCGACACGGGTATGGCTCCCTCCTCACTAGCGCCTACTACATGTAACTGTAGGGTAGGCTAAACACTAGCACCATTCGCAACTCGCGACTTCACTAGTTGGAGTGTTGAGCCCTCGTGCTCCTCCTTTGCGAATCCCTGAGACACAAGAGGTCAACGTTACATGGACTCTGCCAAGCGACGTGTACACGCCACTTGTCTCATCCATTGTACTCTACTTACGAGGTGTGTCGCTGCTGCCCGTTGCACAAGACCTCGGCTCTCAGCGTTTCACAACCTTAGCGATCAAGGGGAAACTTGTTCATCCTGTGAAACCTCAAACCACGATAAGTCAACAATGGGTTGACTCTTTCCCAGGCGACATGTGTCCACCACCTGTCACCCGCTCCCACCTTTCTCTGGGCGCTTGTTGTTACACCACCTGTCAACCACGCGGTCCCCACCTAATAGGTGTGCCACGTGTTCGCACGAGCCCTCGATGCTCGGCACTTCACGACTTCTATAGTCGAAAGGAGATTATTTCAACCTTTGAACCCCTGATACGCGATACCACGCGGAGGTTCTGATCCAACGATTCTCCCGTGGCTTGGATCCAATGACCACAATCACGTCGCGATTTCGTGAATCGTGAGTTCATGCAGTCCTACCCTTTACCACTCCAAGTTGCAAGTCAGCGAAATGCTACTCGACTACCACGCGTCCTGTGCTGATAGACGGTTCCAAATACTTCGGGTCTTTCAGGACATTGTCGAGTCCACTCTCCTGCCTATGCAAAGGTTAAGATTGACGGTCAATAGAGCTCTGACAGATCCTTGGATCTATGACCTTGGATCCCATCGCTACTTGCGAAGGCTGAAAGGGTCGAGGTGTTAATGCCTGTGCTCCTCCTATAGATCCATCGGTCATGACAGATATAGGGTATTTCCGAAAGGATTCCGACCGTTCGTCTACTAAATGATGGGGTATTCTCTTTCGATAATCGGACTCGCTATCCTTTCTGAGCTTGAATCATGAAATTCAACCTCTCGGAGCTTCAAACTCCCACGACTCCGAGACCTTAGAGAGCTACTCTTTCCTGCATAAGGTTTCCAGACCCGGATCGCATGAACCTTCAGACGGTTCTTGGGAAATTGTCCCTAATCTTAGTCGAATATCTGGGTAAAGGTTTGGTACGGTTCCAAGGTTTATGGGGTAATTCCTGGGGAAGAGTACTCTTGAAGAGCCTTCCTAGAATATTATGAGAATCAAGCAAACAAGACGATTCTCGGTGGAGGGAACTCATGCCCCAGACTTAATCATTTGTACAGAAACCAACTATGGCATGTAAGTATACACATGCATCCATTATTTCCAGTCTAAAACACCAGGCAATCATTCCACACAAAAATCATTATGGGCATATAAACATGAGCATGTATTCATGATATTCAATTCAAAATACAAGGCATAAAACACTCAACAGAACCACCGGGCATGATGCAACTGCTGAGAGGGGTTCTCGTTTCCATCCAACCGTAGGTTCAGTGACTCCAAACGGAATTATCACTAACCACCCCCGAGCTAGACCATGATGCTTTGAGATTCAATCTCCTACTTCTATCTCAACGGAAGTCAAGGAAGAAGGTTATTGTCCTTCTCTAGATCCAGAAAAATAATCCAGGATGAAGGTTACTCTCCTTCTCCTATGTTCAGAACTCCCTGTGTTTCCAGAGTTTCTCTAGTTCTCTTCCGCAATCCCTGTCGCGCGCGCTTTCTCTCTACCCTTTACCACACTTCCTCTCTTACCTTTTCTTTGCAAGATTGCATGTGGCGCGAATTTCCCCATCCGTGGTCAGGTCTAAGAGATTTTACAGAGGGGTAGTTCACCCCCATCCCCTCATTAACTCTTGAGGAGCCTCCCCACCTACCAATCTGACGGGAAATCCATTCCAGGGTCAGAGAGTTTCTTTGGTCTTTGAGCAAGTAAAAACCAGTACGGTACTGGCTTGGTGGAAGTTAACGCAACCATTCCAGGTCCCTTCCACCACCTCTCATTAGCCATTGTGGTCTCTTTTAGCACATCCTCTCTCAACAGTCATGCAACACATATTCATAACATAATTTACATTCATCGACCTTTTATACAAAGGTCTGTCAAATCAAACATTCACATCTTTGAGTTTGCCATAGTTCTTGGCCACTATATTTATTTTTACAAACTGGGGGAAACATGGTGTTACAATTCCCTCCCCCTTAAAGGAACATCTTCCTCGATGTTATATATATCAATATGACATGTATGTACAGAAGTAAACAAAATCGGATATGCATGTTTCATGGCATCTATCATTTCCCATGTAGCCTCATCTGGGCCAAAATGTTTCCACTGCACCTTGACCTGTGAAATGGCTCGGTTCCTGAGTGGGGTTTCCTTTCTATCCAGTATGCATTGAGGTTCTGGCAGGTATTCTCCCTCTAGTTCCACCTTGATCACAGACCAGTCAATTATATGATTAGAATCATGTACATATTTCTTCAATAATGAAACATGGAAAACATTATGTGCTTTATTGTGGGAGGAAGTGCTATCCTATAGGCTACAGGTCCCACTTTATCTAGAACTACAAAGGGTCCACAATACTGAGGTGCCAACTTGGCACAAGCTCCCATCCTCGGGGAACTCTTCCTTGGCTTAACTCTGAGATATACATGGTCTCCCGTCTTGAATTCTCTTGGACTTCTCTTTCGGTCGACATAACTTTTCTGTCTGTTCTGAGCGACCTTTAGATTTTTTTTTTTCTGAGTCACTTGTTGTTCCATTTCTTTCAACATGCAGGGTCCAATAGAAATTTTGTTTATGGGATTACTCCAACTGACTGGAGTGTTGCACGGCCTACCATAGAGGACTTTGAAAGGGGTCATCTTTAGGGATTCTTGGTAGCCATTGTTGTAGGTGAATTCCACCAGTGGCAGGTAATCTTCCCACTTTTTGGGTTGATGCATTACATGCATACTTAGCATGTATTCTAATATTTGGTTCACTCTTTCTGTCTATCCATCAGTTTGAGGATGATAGGCTATGCTAAACAATAATTTGGTCTCCAGACCAATCATCAAGGATTTCCAAAAATTGGAAGTAAATTTTGTGTCTCTGTCAGACACAATCTCTTTAAGTATACCATGTAGTCTGAATATCTTCCTCGTGAATATGTTGGCGATGTCTATTTCCTTGCAAGTCGACTTGATTGGGATAAAATGAGCGGACTTGCTCAGTTTATCCACCACCACCATGATGGCATCATTCTATTTGGTCGAGGTTGGTAATCCAATGATGAAATCCATGGAGATGGTTTCCCATTTCCATTCCGGGATTGGTAGAGGTTGTAATAATCCTACTAGGTGTTGGTGTTCTGCTTTAACCTGTTGGCATTCTATGCATTTGGCTAAGTAATCAGCTATGTCTTTCTTCAATCCAGGACAATAGAATTGTTTCTTGGTGGCCATGATCATCTTCTGGTGTCCTGGATGACCAGTATATGGTATTTTATGTAGTTCATCCATTATGAACCTCTTCAAGTCGTCACAATATGGAATATACAATATGTTTTTGTAAGTTAGTAGGCCTCCATCTATCATCTAGTAGCCTTCATACTTTATCCCTGTGGGTTCTCGCTCCAGGTACGGGGTCACGGTCTGGAAGAATGTGTCATTTTCTTGTGTATTCTTAACTCTTTCCCTGACATTGGTCTCGCAGGTGCTCACCACTGCCAGATGAATTGTTTTCATACTTCTGCTAAGGGAATTGGCGACCTTATTTTCCTTTCCCTTGATATGTTTGATTTCGAAATCAAACTCACTAAGAAGGGCCATCCACCTAGATTTTCTGGCATTGAGCTTTGGTTGGTCAAACAGATATCGCAATCCACAGTGGTCTATCATAAGTACAAATTTCCTTCCCAGGAGGTAATGCCGCCACATTTTTAAGGCGTGCACTATGGCAGTCAGTTCTAGATCATGGGTCACATAGTTGACTTCGTGCTCATTCAATTTTCGGGATTCATAGCAGACTACACTTCCTACTTGCATAAGGACTCCTCCAAGCCCTTCCTTACAAGCATCTGTGCACACGAAGAAGTCGTTTTCAGGATAAACGATCTTCAGCACGAGTGCATGGGTTAGAAGGTGTTTCAGGGATTGAAATCTTTCTTCACATTCTTGTGTCCACGTGAATTCAAATCCCTTCTTCTGGAGGGCAGTGATTGGATAACCAATCTTGGAGAATCCTTTTATAAATCTCCTATAGTATCCTGCTAAACCCATAAAGGATCTGATATCCGAAACAACCTTTGGGGTAGGCCATTCAATGATAGACCAGATCTTGTCAGGGTTAACTGCTACTCCTTTTTCAGATATGACATGGCCTAAGTAATGTATTTGCTTATGGAAAAAGTCGCACTTGCTAATTTGGCATAGAGCTGATGTTATCTTATCACTTGAAGCACAAGTCTAAGATGTTCCTCATGTTCCTCTCTATTCTTGAAGTAAATTAATATATCGTCAATAAAAACTAGTACAAATTTGTCTAGGAATTTGTTGAGCACATTGTTCATCAAGCACATAAAAGTGGCAGGGGAATTGGTTAATCCAAATGGTACTTCATAGTGACCACATCTCATCCTGAAGGCATTTTTGTGGATGTATTCACCCTTGATTCGAACTTGATGGTATCCATATCTCAAGTCAATCTTTGAGAAGATGGAAGCACCTACCAATTGATCGAACAAGTCATCAATCTAGGGTAAGGGGTACTTGTTCTTTATGGTTACCTTTTTGAGCTGTCTATAATCTATGCACAGTCGGAGGGTACCATCTTTCTTCTTCAAAAATAGAGATAGTGCTCCCCATGGGGAAACGCTAGGCCGGATATAGCTTTTTTCCATCATTTCTTTTAGTTGTAATTTAAGCTCAACTAACTCAGGTGTGCTCATCTTATAGGGTGTCCTAGAAATGGGCACTGCTCATGGTGCAAGTTCTATCAAGAAGTCAATGTCCCTTCTCGGAGGTAAACCCAATACCTATTCCAGAAACACATCTCTATATTCTCTTAGTGTGGGGTGGTCTTCGAGGCTTGGTTTGTCATCTTCAACCGATTCCAACACCTGTATTGCATATAGTGGACATCCCTTTCTGCAATACTTTCTCATTTGAAGGGTTGATATTCGTCTCACTGAGACAGTTTTTTGGATCCCTTGAAGGGTTATCCTTCTTCCTTCTTCATTTACACATTCTAAGGTTTTATGGTAACAGTCCAGTTTGGCTTTATATGTGGCTAGCCAATCCATACCAATCAATAGGTCATACAATCCTAGGGGTAGTACGTTAAGGGTTGCTTGGGTGGGGAATTCACCCACAGTGAATTGGCAAGATGGTATGACCTTCGCTACCTTTCTTTTGGTGCCAGTGGCTAATTGTACCAACCATGGCTTGGTGTGTTTATGTGGCTGTAATTTACACTTATCAATAGCCTTAGGAGCTATATAGCTCAAATTTGAACCAGGGTCAATTAGAATAGACACTAGATGGTTGGTGATCATACCTTCCATCTCCACCACTGAAGCTTGGTGGTTATCTTGTTTATTATCCACAGCTGCATAAATTTGCGGCATACTCCTGGCCACGTCATTGACGATGGTAGCTTCTTGAACATTGTAAATTCTCCAACTGTTATGTTGTCGATGCAGGCAGTCCCTCAGTAGATGTTCTTCTCCATAACCCCAACATTTCAAGGGTTCTCTCTTTGGGTTATCAATCTTTCTTGGGGTATATCCAGAAGGTTTATTTCCACTCTGGGAGGGGGAATTCTGTTGGTGTACACTTCGGGTTGGGGAGCTCATCCTTGAGGCCTTTTTATAGTTTTTAAATCTTGGGGATTTAAACCCCTTTTTCTGGAATCCCGAATTATTCTTCTGCTTCCAGCCTTCGCGAGGTTCTGTCCGATGCCCAAGCTGTTCATAACAATATCTTGCCTTTCAGATAGTGTTTTCTAGGGTCTTTGTCTCGTCAAACTCAATCCCGTTTCAATAGTCCTTAGGTAGTCCACTGATGAATCATTGCACCTTTTCATTTTCTTCGTTTATATAGGGTATGTACCTCAACAAATCGAGGAATCTGTTGACATATTCCTCTATGGTGAGTTGCCCTAGTTTGAGTTCATAGAATTCTTTAGTCTTTTCGTCAAAATACTTTTCCGACAGATACTTCTTTCTGAAGTATTTCTCAAACCGTTCCCAAGATAGGTCCTCTTTGTGAATCCCTTTTACATTCTTAAGGTCTTCCCACCAAATGGAATCCTTTCCATTCAAGTTGAAAGTGGCTACTCGGGCCTTCAATTTTCTGAGAAGTCATGGACTCTAAAATACTTCTTTAGTCCAAGCAACCAGGCCTCCTCTTCCTCCTCCTTCTTTATTTCACCGTCGAAAGAGGGTGGTTTGGCCTTCTTGAATTCTTCCAGATTATGACTTTTGGAATTCTTTCACTTCCTTTGTTTTCTTTGGGAATAAGAACTAGTTCTGCTACTAGAAGATCCCTATGAGTCGCCAGTTTCCTTTCTAGGGGAATCGTCTGACGCTTGTCCCTTATCTCTGGGGTGGACCTTTCTTGAGGTTCTCTTCCCAGTGTGGCCACTTAAAAGACCACGTTTCTGTATCTCAGGTGGATTTCGACTTTTCTTTGTCTGTCGTCGGTCCACGTGACTGGTGTCAGGTCCATGCTGCAATTGTCTTTGTATGTCGGATAAACTCTACAGCAAGACTGCATTAATTTCCATTTTCTTCTCTTGCTCTTTTATCAACCTCTCATTGTCAGCCTTGCAGCTCTGTAGTTTGACCATGAGGCTCCTCACAGTCTTAGCTAGATCTTGAGGGGTCTCTATCGCTCTCCTTTCATCAGACTCTTCGTCTCTATTGTGGGAGCCATCCCCCACTTCATGGTGCATCACCATTCTATGTGTCTGCAGTTCCCTGCAGTTGATCGTCCGCTTGTGTGTAAGAAAAACACTTGTTGTTAGTCAATATTTATATTCATTTATAACCAACGCATAATTCATATTTTTCAAATGTGTACAGACAATAGGAATTTTCATTCTTAACTTCGACTTTTGATAAAGGGGGTTAATATAGAGGGTTACTCATTTTAAGAGTACTTCAAATGGAGTTTCTACGCAACTCGTTCATGAGCCCAAGTAGTCCAAGTATTGTAACCATGCTCTGATACCAATTTGACACACACCCACTACCGCAACCTAGATTTTTCGTCTTTTTCTTCGAGGGATAGAATCCCCGAATTTCTATGGGGCCTAGCGCATACCATCCCTTCCCTTACCCTCCTCCAAGAGACCACAACCTGGCCTTAGCGCAAGCGTCTTTCGCAACTCATGAGTTGGGAGTCAAAGCTCTCGACTCCTCTTTCTCCAAACGTCGATACCCGAGATGCGATACGGGTATGGCTCCCTCCTCACTAACGCCTGCTACATGTAACCGTAGGCTAGGCTAAACACTAGCACCACCCACAACTCACCCTCATGCTCCCCCTTTGCGAATCCCCGAGATGCGAGAGGTCAACGTTACGTGGACTCTACCAAGCGACGCGTACACGCCACTTGTCTCCTCTTTTGTACTCTACTTACGAGTTGTGTCGCTGTCGCCCATCGCACGAGACATCAACTCTCAGTGTTTCACGACCTTAGCGATCAAGGGGCAACTTGTTCATCCTGCAAAACCCTGAACCACGATAAGTCAAGAATGGATTGACTCTTTCCCAGGTGACATGTGTCCACCACCTGTCACCCACTCCCACCTTTCTCTGGGCGCTTGTTGTTATGCCACCTGCCAACCAAGCAGTTCCCACCTAACAGGTGTGCCACATGTTCGCACGAGCCCTCGATTCTCAACACTTCGCGACTTTTGTAATCGAAAGGAGATTCTTTCAACATTCGAACCCTTGATACACGATACCACGTGGAGGTTCTGATCCAATGGTTCTCTTGTGGCTTGGATCCAACAACCACAATCACGTCGTGATTTCATGAATCGTGAGTTCATGTAGTCCTACCCTTGACCACTCCAAGTTGCGAGTCAGCGAAATGCTACCAGACTACCACGCGTTCTGTGCCAATGGACGGTTCCGAATACTTCGGGACTTTCAAGACGTTGTCGATTCCACTCTCCTGCCTATGCAAAGGTTAAGATCAACGATCAATAGAGCTCTGACAAATCCTTGGATCTATGGTCCTGGATCCCATCGCTACTTGGGAAGGATGAAAGGGTTGAGGTGTTAATGCCTGCGCTCCTCCTCTAGATCCATCGGTCATGACAGATCTGGGGTACTTCCGAAAGGATTTCGACCGTTCGTCTACAAAACGATGGGGTATTCTCTTTCGATAATCGGACTCGCTATACTTTCTAAGCTTGAATCATGAAATTCAACCTCTCGGAGCTTCAAACTCCCACGACTCCGAGACCTTAGAGAGATACTCTTTCCTACATAAGGTTTCCAGACTCGGATCGCATGAACCTTCAGGCGGTTCTTGGGCAATTGTCCCTAATCTTAGTCGAATATCTGGGTAAAGGTTTGGTATGGTTCCAAGGTTTATGGGGTAATTCCCGGGGAAGAGTACTCTCGAGGAGCCTTCCTAGAATATTACGAGAATCAAGCAAACAAGACGATTCTCGGTGGAGGGAACTCATGCCCTAGACTTAATCACTTGTACAAAAACCAACTATGGCATGTAAGTATACACATGCATCCATTATTTCCAGTCTAAAACACCAGGCAATCATTCCACACAAAAACCATTATGAGCATATAAACATGAGCATGTATTCATGATATTCAATTCAAAATACAAGGCATAAAACACTCATCAGATCCACCAGGAGTGATGCAACTGCTGAGAGGGGTGCTCGTTTCCACCCAACCATAGGCTCAGTGACTCCAAATGGATTTACCACTAGCCACCCCCGAGCTAGACCACAAGGCTTTGAGATTTAGTCTCCTACTTCCAGCTCAATGGAAGTCAAGGACGAAGGTTACTCTCCTTCTACTGATCCAGAAAAATAATCCAGGACAAAGGTTACTCTTCTTCTCCTATGTTCATAACTCCCTGTGTTTCCAGAGTTTCTCTAGTTCTCTTCCGCGATCCATGTCACGCGCTCTTTCTCTCTACCCTTTACCACACTTCATCTCTTGCCTTTTCTCTACAATATTGCGTGTGGCATGAATTTCCCCATCTGTGGTCAGGTCTGAGAGATTTTACGGAGGGGTGGTTCACCTCCATCCCCTCATTAACTCTTGAGGAGCCTCCCCACCTACCAATCTGACAGGAAATCCATTCCAGGGTCAGAGAGTTGCTTTGGTCTTTGAGCAAGTAAAAACCAGTACGGTATTAGCTCGGTGGAAGTTAACGCAACCATTCGAGGTCCCTTCCACCACCTCTCATTAGCCATTGTGGTCTCTTTTAGCACATCCCCTCCCAGCAGTCATGCAACACATATTCATAACATAATTTACATTCATCGACCTTTTATACAAAGGTCCGTCAAATCAAACATTCACATCTTTGAGTTTGCCATAGTTCTTGGCCACTATAGTTATTTTTACAGACTGGGGGAAACATGATTTTACATGTAAGCATTAATAAAACATTATTACATAAATGCAATATAATAACAGTAATACTAATGAAATAACCCTAACCCTATATGTGAAAATAGTGATGTATGTGTGGCTTTTCATCGTTCTATGAATTGTTGTGATGCCACCTTTTCATTGTTCTATGAATTTGTGTGATGTGACTTTAGCAGCAGAAACAACAACCAAAGAATACGCCCACATGATATGGCTGAATTACGGTGATACTAGTTTTAGTGACAGAAGTAAGAACGGAGGACTACACAGACATGAAGGAATTACCCAGTAATTGGACTAGAGAGAATGGTATTAAACTCAGTAATTCACCCGAATCATGTATTAAAAGTGGCATTCCTTCTTTAATTGAAATGTAGACTCACACACCAAAATGAAACCCCTGCCCTGCGAATCGTGGCAATGAGGCGAACATGCCAACTCTACACCACAATCTAAATGTCATCTTTCCACACCCTTCCATTCTAGTTAAATGAGAGCCAGACATACCACTATTGTTTTAGAAGACGATCAAGATCAAGAATATGCTAGCATCTTCAATTATTGAACTTTTAAAAGGTTGATTAATCCATCAATTCCAATAGAAAAACTGCATAATAATACCATACCATACATTTGGCTTCGAAATCAATGAAGGTGGAATTTATATTAATTACTATACCATTAATGAAAACCAAAATATACTTTTGTCCTCAAAGTCAAAATCAATGAACCTTGATTTGTTAAAACCCTTCAAGCCAATAAAATTTGACTTCTTTTACACGATTTTGGACAAAACTCATCTTAAAAATACTCAAAAAAAAAAAAAAAAAAAAAAA
>ML788073.1:29860-40290 GCA_009831015.1 Picea engelmannii
TAAGTTCTTCTTATTAATTTAAGAACTAATTTTTAAATTTAATAATATAGATTCTAAAAAAAAATTCATTAATTTGATTTTTTTTAAACTAAAAACTTATTTTTAATTTTAATATTTTTTCCATTGTAATTGTTAATTTAGTCTCAAAGTCAACTAAGCTTGACTTTTCATATGAGTTAAAAGGATTTTTTATTTTTTTAAGCTAAAAACTTATTTTTAATTTTAATAATTTTTGGATTGTAATTGTTAATTTAGTATCAAAGTCAACTAAACTTGAATTTTCATATGAGATAAAACGAATTTTTAGATTTTATGATATAGTTTATGAATTTTTTTTATTAATTTCACTCTCTTTTGTTAGTCTTTCTCTCTATATTTTTTCTGTGAGTGTTTCTCTATAATTTTTTGCGAGACATTTCAGCTCAGTGTTTTAATTCAGTTTTATCTCGTCTTTTTCACCTTCAATTCAAGATTTTTGTGCAGAATGTTTGAACTTTGCGGAAAACAATGGAGAATTTTAGAGATTATTAAGGGGAGCTTGCGACTCGCGAGTATGATTAGCTCAGGGAATGCCAGCAAGATCATATCGAGTCGTTTGTTTTTTATAAGCATGGGAACTAATGACATTGCCGGTAATTATTATATCAATCATATAACAAGGGCACAGTTTACTGTTACCGAGTGCTAGGATCTTTCTCTAAACTTTTTCGGAAATTATAAAGGTTAGTATTCAACATTTATTTAATTAGACTTTACGTTGATAGAATTATGAGTGTCAATTTCTTTACTATAAATGATCGTTATAATAACATGTAACATGTAATATATTATTACATAATATGTTATTACATATGTAATAACATATTACATGTAATACTTTTAAATAATGGAGCATTAGATAGTTATTTAGATGAACTCTACTTCTGTTTAATGTAGATCTTATTTTCCTGTTGATTGTTGTAACCGTCTAACTAGACTCGAGTCTTATATTATGATGTAATATGTCTTCATTCAATAATCGAAATTGTGAACATAATTTCACCATTGTTGTTTTAACCAAATTCTAAGTTGATATCAGAGCAAGATTGGAGATCCAATTTGAGTAGGGACGTCGAACGCCCCATGCAGTGTTAGAGGAGCGTCGATCTCTCTCAAACTTACGAATTTAAAAAAATCGGATGCCGAGCGCTCCCTTTGTTCGCTTCTAGAAGTGTTAGGGCACTCGCGCTCGCACACCCACTTTCGCTCAGCGTTGTAGCGCTCTCCTTTGCTAGTCTGAGGAGCGTCGACCAGTTTTCATGTTGAAAAGCGTGAGTTTTTGCAGGCCGTGGGCGAGTGAGGGTCAGAGGAGGTCGTGAAGGCCGATCCACCATCTTAATAGGCTGTGAGGATCAGAGGAGGTCGCATGGACTCGTGGGAAGTGTTCGACGTCGATTTTTTGGAAAGCACGAATTTTGAGAAGTGTGAGTTTTGTTTTGAGCAGGATCCGTGAGTTGTGGGAAGCATGAATCTTTTGAAGCGTTAAGAAGGGGCGCGCAGATTTAAGTGTTGAAGCGTGAGGTTGGAGCCTTTGAGGTTTGTTAAGGTTTGTGTGAGTTCCTTTTTTGGAGAACTCTACCATCATCAACAGTAATGTATGAAAAGAGTTGTTTATTGCCTTTGTGGGAAATGTGAGCTCTTTATACATGAGTGTGAGTGTCTTATATGTGAGCTCTTTTTTTATACATATGAGTGTGAGATTTTTTGTACTTGAGTTTTTTTTTTTTATTAAAGTGGATATATGTGTGAATGGCCAATGATTTAAAGGTGTATGCTTGTATTAAAAAAAAAGGGTTTCTTTTAAGGAAATGTTTCTTCTGAGGGTGAGTTTGTGGTATGCATAGAGTGGTGTTAAGATTTTTTTTTGAAGGTTTTCTTTTAAGAAAGTTGAGAGACAAGATAGAGTCGGATCAGTGGATCCGAAGGCAGAGCGACAGACTGTTCAGCACTTGACAGAAAGTTGCATATCCTTGGTGATTCACTTGCAGATAATATCTTACAGAGATGGCGAATCCGCTAACAGAGACCTACCTCAACGAAGCTAACGAGTTAGATGGCTTGAATTTCATTAACTGGAAATTCAAGATGCAGACCCTGATGGAGGGCTATGGTATTTGGACCATTGCGAAGGGAACTGAAGAGAAACCAGATGCGGTTGTCGGTGCGACAACAACACAGATCCAAGACTAGGAAAAGAAAGAAAACAAGGAAAAGGTATTGTTGCATATGTATGTTAAATATAACATAATTCCACATATTAGAGAAGCTAAAAATTCTACTGAAACGTGGACAACGCTTAAAGATTTGTATGAAACTAGCAACACAAATTGAATTATTTTCCTGAAAACTAAATTGCTAGGCATTAAGATGGATGGAAATGAATCTGTTAGTTCATTTTTGGGTTGCATTAAAGAGGTGAAAGACAAGCTAGGAAATATAGGAGAAACAATTTCCAACACTGATCTTGTCACTATTACCTTTTAAATGGTATGCTAGAAGATTGTCATATGTTCATAACAGGTCTCACAGCAAGGGAGAAACCTCCTACTTTTGAAGAATTGACATGAATTTTGCTACAAGAGGAAGAGAGGCGCGGGAACTTGAAGCCTCAGAATTCATATTTGGCACTGTGGTCAAATAAGAAATCCACGAAAGGGAGATCGAGAGAAAGAGGCAGAGGAGGCAGTTCATCGCAGAGAGACACTTCATCACAGAGAAGACAATCCCCAAGGCCGAATCAAGGTATGCCCTTTAACATGAATGAGTCAAAGAGTTGTTTTTATTGTGGTCGACCTGAACATCTTATTAAAGACTGTCATAAGAAAAAGAATGATGAGGATAGGAATAAACCTAGAAAACATACAGGTCATTATGAAGAAGAATCTTCCAATCATGATCTCAGATTGTTTATTGCTAGTGATGATATTGATGAACCCCTAAATTTTGATTCACGGGATCTTAGAATATTTGTGTCTAACGCTTCTTTATCTGCTGAAACGGATGATATTGATGTCTGGTTTGTGGATTCCAGAGCATCAATACATATGACATGTAATAAGATGTGGTACACTAATTTTAAAGAAACACATAAAGGAGCTAGCATATATCTTGGAGATGATCGCGTTCATCAGACCAAGGGATACAAAGATATTATGTGACATTGTCGAATGGTATTGTTCGTCACATTCTCAATGTGGTGTATGTGTCAGGGATAAAGAAAAATTTGATCTCTATGTTCATCATTACAGATCAGAACTTGAAGGTTGAATTCTTCAAGAATTAGCATAGTGAAGGATCTACTGGACCAATTCAAAACTGTTGCAACGAGAATTAGAGCAGGAGGCCTATACAAACTTGATGTTACCAACAAATCACATCACACACTGACTTCTACAACTATGCCAACAAAGATTCTTTGGCATCAAAGGTATGGCCACATCAATCATCCCGATTCATTGTTATTACAAAAACAAAATATGGTTGAAGGACTTCCCATGTTAAAGAATGAGAATGTTTCTTGTGATGTATCTGCATGAGGAAAGATGCACAGAGATGAATTCCCCTCTAATCCTGATAAGAAAAAGAGAGATGTGTTAGATCTTGTGCATACTGATGTTTGCGGACCTATGCAAACTAGGTCTTTAGGAGGTGCATTTTACTTTTTGTTATTTATTGATGATTGCATGAGATACACATGGGTTTATTTCCTTAGAAGAAAGAGTGATGTTTTCAAGTACTTTAAGGAATTCAGAACCATGGTGGAAAAAAGACAAGAAAAACCATCAAAATCCTCCATTCAGATCAAGGGGGAGAGTATAAATCAGGGGACTTCATCAAATATTGCAAAGATCATGGAATAGTACAACAGTTTATAGTACCCCACACTCCACAACAGAATGGAGTGGCTGAAAGGAAAAACAGAACTCTAGTAGAGTGTGCACACAATATGATGAAAGGTAAGAATCTCTCAAATACATTTTGGGCTGAAGCCATAAATACTGTAGTTTATTTAAAGAACAGAAGTCCAACAAGGTGTCTTGATAATGTTACTCCTTTCGAAGCCTTGTATGGTTTCAAACCTGCAATTCATAATTTGAAAGTATTTGGGTGTAAGGATTTTGCACATGTTCCAAAGGAGAATAGGAAGAAATTGGATGCTAAAGCCATTAAATGTATTTTCATTGGGCATTGTTCTAAATTAAAAGCATACAAACTGTTTGATCCTTCTACTCACAGAGTATTTGCGAGTAGAGATGTATTTTTCCATGAGCAGGAAGCAGGAAATATTGACAACAATAGTAATGAGGAATGGCATAGACTTCTTGATGAAGGAGTTAAAGAAGAGTGGCAACAACCATCACAACATCCACCACAACAACAGCCACAACTGCAGCGACAACAACAAGAAGGACTGAGTGACAGTGGCATGGACACTTCAAGCAGCCAGAGTTCACCTAGTGCTGAAAACGTATCTTCACAAAGTGGGGAGGAAAATAATCAGTCGAGAAGATATTCACGACAAGTTCGGCTCCTTGAGAGGTATAGAGACTATGCCCTAATGAGTAGCATTTCAAATTTCGTAGAACCCATGAGTTTTGATGAAGAAAATGAACATGATGGATCGCAAAATGCAATCGAGGAAGAATATGAATCTATAATGAAAAACAATACTTGGGAATTGACTGAATTGCCTAAACATAAAAATCTCATTAGATGCAAATGGATATACAAACCCAAGTTTAAATCAGATGGTAGTATAGATAAATATAAGGCTAGACTGGTGGCAAAGAGGTATTTACAAACATAAGGTATTGATTATGCTGAAACATTTGCACCAGTAGATAAATTGAATACTATCATATTGTTAATTGCTTTAGCTACAAAGTATCATTGGAAGCTACACAAATTAGATGTTAAATCTGCATTTTTGAATGGTGAGTTAAAGAAGGAGGTCTACCTTACTCAACCTGAAGGGTTTGTGGAACATGGGCAAGAACACTTAGTGTGTAAGTTAAAGAAAACATTGTATTGACTAAAACAGACACCTAGGTCATGGTATGAGAAGATAGACTCATTTTTTCTTCAATAGGCTTTTATGAGGAGCAAAAGTGATTCAAATCTGTATACCAAATTTGATGAGCCGGGGTATATAGTATTGATTTCCTTATATGTTGATGATTTGATAATTACAGGAAATGCAAAGAAATTAATTGATGAAATCAAGGAGCAGTTGTCACAAGTTTTTGAAATGAAAGATCTTGGTGAGTTACACTACTGCCTAGGTCTTGAAGTTTGGAGAAATACAGGCCAAACTTTTGTTTGTTAGAGTAAGTATGTCAGAGAAGTACTTAATAGATTTAGAATGGATCAGTGTAAATCTTCTACTGTTCCCACGCAACATAATGTGAAACTTTTTTGTGATGATGGTTCAAAGGAGGTGAATGCCACTATGTATAGACAGATGGTGGGTAGTTTGAATTATCTCACCACAACCAGACCTGATATTGCATATTTTGTGAGTTTGTTCACTCAGTTTATGGAGAAACCTCAAGAAAACCATTGGAATGCAGCAAAGGCGGTACTCAGGTATCTAAAAGGAACACTTGATTATGGTATTAAATATACTAATGCATCTGATGTTGAGTTGACATGTTATTTGGATTCTGATTGGGCTGGCAATCCATATGATCAAAGATCAACCAATGGATATGCGTTTGGCATTAGATCCAAGGTTGTTTCATGGAGTAGTAAAAAACAGCCTATTGTATCTTTGTCTTCTACTGAAGCAGAATATAAAGCCGTGTGTGCAACAACTTGTGAAGTTGTTTGGTTGAGAAGACTTATTCAAGATGTTGGAGAAGAACAAAAGGAACCTACAATGATTAAATGTGATAATCAAAGTTCAATCAAGCTGACGAATAATCCAATTTATCATGCAAAGAAAAAACATGTTGATACTCAGTTTCATTTTGTTAGAGAAAAATTGCAGTCCAATGACATAGCTCTTATGTATTGTAATACTAGTGAAAATGTTGCTGATATTTTCACTAAGCCTCTTGGAAAGATTAAGTTTGAGTTGTTTAGGAAGATGTTAGTGTAGAATTCAATCCCTTCTCCATTAAGAGGGAGACATGGAAATAATGGAGCACTAGATAGTTACCTATTTTCTTGTTGATTGTTGTAACCACCTAACTAGACTGGAGTCCTATATTATGATGTAATATGTCCTTATTCAATAATCAAGATTGTGAACCTAGCCTCACCAGTGTTGTTTTCACCAAATTCTAAGTGTAATATGTTATAACATACTACAACTAGAGTACCACCAGACTTGTTGTGATTGGCCTTCTTCCTTTGGGATGTTGTCCTTCACAAATTATAAGTCTTGTTTTCACCAAATTCTAAGTGTAATATGTTATAACATATTACAACTAGAATACCACCACACTTGCCTTGTTGTGATTGGCCTTTTTCCTTTAGAATGTTGTCCTTCACAAATTATATGTAATATATTATAACATATTACAACGAAGATACTGTGATTAGCTTTCTTTTTTTGGGTTGTCATCCTTCACAAATTACTCTGCACAACATGATTTGGTAACAGATAAAATAGCTTATGTAGATAAAATAGCTTATGTACTTAACATATACGATAAATTGCAATTGCTGGACAAAATACATCGTCCCAATGAATCGGTAATATTCTTATGATCCTTTCATGTTTGAATAAGTTTCATTGGCATTTATTTGCAGCAAGCTAACTGTTTATAAGTTATAGTATAATGTGTGGGCGCAATTTCTAGCAACGAAGGAAGCAAACATAAACATATATTTACTCAATTTGGGGGCATTTCTCAGTATTTATGTGCAGTCTGAAGAGTTACTTAAATCTAATGTACTCAATTTGGGGCGAGCAGGTAATTGTTGTGCTAGAGCAGCCAATATTAGAAGATTAAACGAGCATCGTTTCACATTAATTGGATATCAAAAAAACCTTTTTAAATAGTAATGTTTTGCAGATTTTTTTTATATAATTAAAATTAATTTTTGTGAAAATTTGATAAAATTTTAATATAAATTACCAAATTTAGTTGGAGTGTTTTTTTTTTTGTGTGTGTGTTTAGGTGTGTTTTTTCTCATCCATATTTAATTCCCACAATCCGCTATTAATTCCCATATTGACATGTTAAACTTTTAAAAATAAGTGAAACAATAAATAAGAAATAGTATTTAAAAACAAACAACTTAAAAAATAAAGTTTTAATTCAATTTAAAAACTTGATTTTAAAATTAATATTTAATTAACAAAGTTTTTTATTTTAATATAAAAATTTGATCTCAAAAATATATTGTTTATAATTCCTTATTATAAATTCTTTGGTCATAATATATCTAAGTTTCAAAGACACATTCATTAATTTCAGTTTTCATCTTTGTGGTTAGATAATTAGCAAACAAGTAACAATTTTTTTGATTGTTATTGTACATGCATGTAATCTATTTATGAACTATTCCTATAATTATGTGATCTATTCATGATCTGTTTGTGTAACTGAGAGATAAATGTTATATATACTAGCATAACCACAAAGATAAATGTGCAATGTGTAGTGAGTGTGTGAGAGTAAGACACAATACTAAGAGAAGATGATGATTGTATGTCTAGGTTAACTATTGTAATTCTCCCTTGAATAAAAGAATACCCATTATCACAAATCCTACAGACAACATTATGGTAATTACAAGGTTCAATATTCACAAGTCTAAAATATATATATCACATCTGGTTATAATTTCACTACATATGAACTATATGTTTAATTAATATATTATTATTCAAAAATAAATTTTAAATAACAAAAAATATATATATTAATTCTTATAAATTTATATCATCATAGTATTCTAATTTATATCATCATATTATTCTCCCTAAAAATATATATATATATATATATTACTATATATATAGTAATTGAACAACTAGACAACCCCTCTACAATATATAAGTTTATAAGTAGCTAGTGGTAGCTGGATCATTCTAAATACTGCGTAAGGTGAACTGCGTTTTCTCAACAACCCACAAGTTACAACGTTTTACTTAAACTTCGTTCAGACGAACTGCGTTTTCTCAACAACCCACAAGTTTCAACGTTTTACTTAAACTTCGTTCAGACGAACTGCGTTTTCTCAACAACCCACAAGTTTCAACGTTTTACTTAAACTTCGTTCAGACGGCATTAGTAGGACCCACGTTAAACTGCCTAGCTGTCGGAATCTCATTGCAAGCAACCGGAAAAATTAAAAAAATAGCAAGGCGCTTATGGTATTGTACCGAAAGTTATCACCCAAGCGCCGACATCTTCAATATTTTATATTTATATGAAAAGTAAAAACTTAAATGCTCCGTAATTAAAGGATGTAATGAGAATTTTGTCCATGATGAGATGTTTTAAATCTTATTGTATTTTTTAAGTTTATTAGATTAGTGAATAATAATTTTATATTTTTTAAAAATATTTGAATAAAAATTATTTTATATATTATGTACTAAATCAATGATTGGTTTATTATTTTACTTGTATACCTCAATTGATATGATGGAAAATAAGCTAATATTTAAATCATTGCATAATACATAATTTTATCAGTTAAAATAATATTGAAATATTGACTTGTAACCAAAAAAAAATAATTAGAAACTAATCTATCAACTATTACCCTTAGCTTAAGACAAATATTGTTACTTATTAATATTGCAATATTGCTTAAATCTTTTATATATTGTAATTATTTTTGAATAAATAAGTGGGGGTGATTTAAAGGGACATGTTTGGAATAAATAGGTTGGACTGATAATTTTTTGCTATAATTGTTGCCATTCTAATGTTATCTTTCTTTTAAGGAGAATCCATTTTATTTCAACAAATAACTAAAAGATTTTAAAGATATATGTTTTAGTTTTTATGTATAATTTTTGTTTAATTTTAATAACACAAGTTTAAAAATTCAAGTGGAAGTACAGTTTTCAAAATATGATTAAAGAAGGTTTGGAATCTTATTTTTGTCTTTAGAACATTTTTAACTCACATAATTTTTAGTATTAAAATTAAATGAAATGAATTCTATATAATTATTTTCTTAGAGGTTGGACTTGTCATTCATTAAGAATAAGGTTTGATTAGATACTTAATGTACAAGTATAAGATAATGAACGTTAAGTATGAGAGGCTTCCAAACATCGCTTTGAATTCTATTAAAAACCACTTGAAAGTAAAGAAAGTGTAATATGATGCAAATTCTTTTCTAACTCATTGGAAGATAGACAAATAGACTACTCTACAAAATATGAATATCATTAAAAGCACTATGACAACTAAGAGATTGTGGTGCAACAAAGAAATATAAAAATTTTGATGTGCTATAAATAGATCATTAACCTCAAGTTAAAACAACAAAAGTATCTTTTTAATACACCCAAATTAAAGAAGAAACTTAACATTGATAAAATAAGAATGAACTCTCATGAGTTTTATAGTAAAATTAGGCACTAGGAAAGACCTAAATCATTATATAATCTTGTGATACAAAGAAAATGAAGGATGAGAAATAGTTTCTCTTTTATTGCCTTTCCTATGGACATATAAGGTCTTAATTTTACAATATTTACAATATCGTTGATATTCATAACTTGTTAATTCATGAAAAACAAACAAAGCTAAGAAAGTGTCTCTCGAAACTGATCATAAAAACTAAATGTTGAAATAAATTAATTAATGTAGGTTTATCAAATGTCTTAAGTTCATATAGAGTAGAGTTGGTATTAGTGGATGGTATCATCATCATTGTCATAAAAATATATTAGCATATCATCAAAATTAACAAAAGGTAACAACCAAGGAATCAAGGATGGATGTGAAGGGTAACGTCCAAGTATAGAAAGTGCTTGTACTATTTTCAATGTTCCACGTGGTAGTATGGTGATTGAAAGCACAAAGGGAAGGGTTATCTTAAGATTAATGGAAATATGACTTATGTGCTCATGGTCTTGATGTGTCTATGATGTGAATTGAGAGTGATAATAGTTTATATCATGATGGCTCTGTAACTTTTTAAGGTTTCTTAAATATAGTTCTTTAAATGATGACTATTTCACTGTTTCATTTAATTTATCGACCTGGGATTTTTTGGTGAACTCATGAAACACTGGTGTTGTATACACAAAATTTAAGATCTAAAGATTGTCTGATCATCGAATGTATGACTATTTAATACAAACAAGGTTCTCAACAAACTACTCTAATTGCAAAAGTTTTAAAAGGAAAGTTACATAAAAATGAAAATCATTTAGAAACTACTTTGACTGTACTCTTCTAGTTTGATTGGTG
>ML788073.1:45912-62831 GCA_009831015.1 Picea engelmannii
AAGATGTAATAACCTCTGCCGACTGCGTAGCAGGTAACGCTGTTCTGGATTAGGGGTCTCCAATTTCTCTGTATCCAGTTGTCAGTGGTTTTGGTGGAGGGCCAAAGCCCCATGAACTGACCCACCAATCCTCGCTCAGCTAACGAGACCGCAACTCTCATTGGCTGATCTAGGGGTAGAGCGATTTCAGGGATCGAGTCTAAACGTTTCACAAAGCTTGGAGGTGCCGCAGCTGTTGGTTTCTTGCCTTGTTTGGCCAGCAGATTCCGAAATGCAGAGGAGAGAGGGGGAGGAACGCGGGGTTCCCCGCCCTCCTGGGCGGCCATGGACGTATTCAGGAGGCGGCTAGGTTAAAAACCAGCGCTCGAGCGACCGCTAGCTTCCCAAATCCTATATGCAATGTTAATATAATGGAAACAAAGATATAACAAACAACTTATAAACAATTATGTGAACAACAAATCTAGACAAGAATATAAACAAGCTTATACAGAGATGATGGCCTTGTGCCTTTGAAGTGGGTCCTTCCTTCAATAGACTCAGCAATACAAAAAAACTTGGCTAGAGTATAAAAGTAGATCACTCATGAAACTAGAAGTGAAATGATTATATTACTTGGAATTTGAAAATCACAACGTATTATATATACTATCTTCGTCACCTCAAATGAAAAAAACTAATGTATATATAATGTCTTACTGGAATATTTCATAACTACATCTAAAACCCTACAATTATGGATAAATTAATAACAAGTTATCAATTACAAAGTTTTAAGATGTTGTGTCTTAAGAGGAAATTCATAGTTATGAGATAATAAAGAGTTAATGCAAGAGGTCACCATCACCTACATTCCTAGAAAGTTTTGGCACCCAAATTTTTGGGTAAATATTGTGCACTTGCACAAACGAACTTTTGCGCGCACTCAAGTAGTTGCATAGTGGGTGACAGAAGGTGTGTGTGCCAATTCAAGTTTTGCTAATGCATGCTAGTTCAAGTTTTTCCAATGCAAATGAGTCTGAGTTTTGTGATGCACACCAGAAATTAAGAAGACATCACATGCACACTAGAATCAAGAAATTAATCTTCATGAAATCTTCCTGAATGATTACTTCAAGAAGCATAAGAGATCATGGAGCAGTAAGGATATGAGCTGGAAAAGTAGTTAAGATTTCTACAATTCCGAGGAGGCTACGTGGGATGCATGTGGGTGACAAAAGAATGCAGGACTGGTAGTTAGAGGAATGAGTGGGGCATAATCGAAAGTGATAGAGTGCCAGAGATAAGAAGAAAATGAAAGGGAGAAACGATGAAAAAAAGAAGGTTGTTGTTTTTTTTGTTAGTCATTTTAGCTATCCTATTGGTTATCCAGTGTTGTTGTCAATGTCCATGAGCTCACGCTGAGCATATTTTTTCTAATTTCTCTGGTTGTGAGTCTAGTTTTTCATATCTGTAGAGCCTGGAGAAAGTGCATGGCATTATGTAATGTAATACTAGGAAGATGTATAAGAGAGAAGGGATATGTTGTTGTCAATTGATGAGTTTCTTAATGCATGTCTATGAATGGTTGAATAAAGATAATAAAGTTCCAGTGATTTTGGTTGTATGATGTATTGAGAATGTGTCCATCGAATGTATGTGTTGTTGTTATATCTTGATAGTCATTAAGTAGTTTGCAATGAATTGTATGAATTCCAACCTGAATGGATTCTTATGTAATTAGTCCTTCATCACCGACACAAGACCAGATGCTCTACATGACTCTCATGGCATCTCGGGTGAGACATTGTTCAGTCTTTGGTTGGGGATTAATATGTTGACGCCATGGTGTTTTTGTTGGTCAACTCTGGATGAACCTTGGGTCTTCAACCCCCCAACATTAAGAAGGACATGTGCAAGTATAGAATGAGACAACAAATGGTTCTATTGTTAGGACCTAAAGGTCTTGTATTGAATGATGAGGGAAAGAATGAGGTGGTATCCATCTCGGGAAGAAATCCAAGATTAGTTGACTGCAAAGGAAGATGAGTTTTCTTGGAGGAAAAATCAAGGTCTGAATACCAATGTGAAGTGATGGAATGCCATGTATCTCTACACTGATATGCATGAAATTTTCTTTGTTGAATTTCCTTGTCTATTGTACGAATGGTTGAAAGGGAAAACTGTTGCTAATACTACTTTGAGGCCACAAGAACCATTGGTTTGGGATCAGTTCATGATTGATAGACTGAAGGCATTAGATAACAAGTTGACTTAAGCCATTGATTTCTATTTTTCTTGGGTGAAGGAAGGGTGTATAATTGATTTTATTGTTGACTACACTGATTCTTTCAGCGAGGATGAGAGAAAGTTCATGAAAGGACCTAGGAAAGGGATGCTATAATAAATCCCACTCTAGATAAATATGTTGTTCATGGAGAAGGGGTTGATGCACATGGATCCCGATAGGATAGTTGAGTAGAATCCCTTAGCACTAGGGGAGGATGAAAATACAAGGGAAAAGTGAGAGAGGAGATGGATCCATTGAGGAGGATCCATAAGTTTTCAAAATGAGGTGAGTAGGATGGACCAAGAAGATCATAGGAGAGAGAGAGTCGAAAGATACACAATAAGAGTTGAGTCAAGGAGGAGAGTGAAACAAAGAAGTGGAAGGAATATAGCAAGGGGTGCACAACAAGGGGTCAGGCCTAGAATGAAGAGGAAGGAGATCGAACCAGGTGAAAGTGTGGGAGAGTGTGTTGTAATAGAGAGGAGCACAGATGAGGATAGGATGACGAAGAGGCGAAGTTTTGAGAGTAGGGTATCTAGTGGAGATAACAATAGTAGTGGTAGTAGGGGCTCGGAAGATGAAGTCTGGACCCCTTGGATATTGTGGAGTGTCACAAATTTGGAGGAATATGAGGGTTAGAATAGAGGCACAAAGGTAGGAGAGGAAGATGAAGGAGCCCCGAGAGGAGGGGGAGAAGATTTAGCAATAGTGGATGGTTTTGCGTGATTGCGGGTAGGGAACTCTTTGGGTTACCTCACAATAAGTGTTAGAAGAAGATGGAGTTACCTCCCTTTGAACCACCCCCCTTGTGCATTTGTAGCCAAGAAGAAATAACAACAAATAGTGAGGCGATCAAAGTAGAATCAAGAGTAGGAGATTAAAGAAGAAAAGAGACAAGTGAATAAGAATACGAATTCAATGTTAATTCTCCAGGAAGAGTATTAGTACTAAGATCCTCGACACCCAACAGTCATCTCAGGGGACAAAGTTTGAGATTGAGGATGGTGAATCAGGACAATGCCCTAAGGTTACTCATGTTCCATGGGATAGGTATAGATGATGCAGAGCAACATTGGTTCACATTTGAGGCGATATGGTCTATGAATCAGATCATAGACGAGCCATTGAATATTGCACAATTGGAGACCACGTTTAGGGACAAATCCATGACATGGTATATGAAGTACAAGGCCACTGCGCCAATAGGAAAAACAAGTTCCTTGATAGAGATTAAGAGAGATCTGCTTAAGGAATTCCAAAATCCTAAGTCATAATCTCAATGCATTACAAATATTAAGGAGATTAAGTAGAAACTAGGAGAAACTATGTGGGATTATGACCAATGGTTCAATATTTTGTTGGATAGGTTGGCGTTCCAGATCCAGGACATACAACATAGAGAATGGTTCATTGCAGAGTTTCTTCCCCATATCTGAGTCACGCTGACCCAATAAAACGTGACTACTCAATTAGAAGCAGTGGATATTGTGATGCACCTGGATGATACACCAAAAGGAGGAGAGACTTTGGTAGGCTTGGCGCAAGTACAACCTCAGTTGGCCATCCTAACAATGCAATTGCAAGATATAGAAAACTAAAAATTCGTGTGTGAGCACATATGGTGCACAACGTGTAGGTCAAAGGGGCACCATAGATATGAATTTCCTACACTAGGAAACTCTATGTCAACAGGTGTGTTGAGTCGATTTTCAATCAGATCATAGAAAAAGTGGTGTAAAATATGCGGGGAGTGGGGCCATATACCTCCCTGCTTCCCAACACTAGATAAATATGAGAAGACGCAGCATAATCCATTCTATGAATTCTGCAAATCCACGGGACATGATGTGAACAACTGTGGGTCACTCCAGCTGATGCAAGACCATATACATGATGTATTACAGGTTCAAGAGGAACAAACGGGTGGTGACCTTGGCGGTGTTGAGAGAGGTGGATATCAAGGAGATCCCAGAGGTGGATATGGACACGATCGCAAACGAGGATATAGAGGAGGGGGAGGTAGACCCCCCACATGTTTTAATTGTGGTGAGATAATCCATGTGTCAATAATTTGTACCAAACAATGCACTCTCTATTGGTATTGTTATAGCCCCAAGCACGTTACAGAGGATTGTCCCAACTTTCTAAAGAAGTGGGAAGAGAAGAAGGCACATTTCAACATGGTGACTATAGAGCCACGTAGGAATCAAAAAAAGTGTTGGTTAATGATATATCTTGTCTGTGTTTATTGGACCAAGGTTCATGTATGTTCAGGTTTCCAACAAAGCCTCTAAAACTATCGGCCCTCCTAGTAAACCAGAAGGCAACACAGTGCACAATGTGCACTGCGTCGTCTCACCCGAGAGAGTATTGATGGGTGGTTGCAACACTCATGTGTTTATAGCTTAGGATTGAGTGAGAGGTCTGATAACTTTGTATTAAAATTGCTACTGTAACTTATTAACGCAGTATGTTGTTATTGTGATTTATGCAAGAGATATAATAACTCATTCATGCAACTTATCAATATCTATTGAAAGACAATAAGGAAATGCATGCATGTAATCACATAACATAGATGTTATCGTGGTTCACCTCCCCTTGGGATACATCCACAAAGATTTGGCTCTTATGCTATAGCGGGAAATCCCCTCTATGGACTACACCAGCGTTCTAAAGTGCAGGTAGAGCTAACCATCTAAAGTCTCCTAATTTTTAACAACTATCTCGTCATTACCCCACAATCATACATAAAAGGCAAAGTATAGGGATCTGGTAGGCATACCTTAAACTCCGCGTCTGGTGTCGATCCCTTTACGCTTAGTTGTTTCTCAACTGCAGATCTCCTCCCAAGGCCAACCTACATTCACCAAAATACAAACAAGAAACTACAAGCATGCATTCTATATAAGGATCAATGGGTTAGACATCATAACAAAAAATGTAAACAAATCATCAATATTTTAAGACATCATTTGGTGGGACGGAAAAAATATTTCTTTATATTAATCTCACAAAAGTCGTTTACAATATGAGACCAACAATTGCTCCTTGAACTCGGTCCTAGGCTCCTCTTCACCATGCACCAACTGCTTCCACGTATTCTTCTCCTCTTCAGTTCTCTCTAGGGAAATGGCAAGGGTTTGCAATGGAGGAAGAAGGAATTATGGCTCAAGCTCACAATGTGGTTGAAAAATATTGGGGCAAAGGGGGAATAATGAAATGGGCAGAGTTTCTATGCTCTCGTGATTCTCTTGGAATGGGACCCCAACACCTTTTATAATCCAAAAAGATAGTAATGGTTGGGGTGACTAGCTATGGGCGGTCAACTGGTTAGGTAACGGCCCGAAAACTCGTATTCCTTTGCAATTTTCATTTTTTCGTGCTTTTTTGTGAGTGTACGTGGGATGTAGTGGTGCAGCAAGCATGTGTACGATGGAAGTAGTGGTGTAGGGCGCGTACACCTTCAAAAAAATGACTTTTTAGAAGAGTTGTTCAGTGATGGCTTGGCAAAGATAGCAAGTAAGATGGCCTATTGCCAGGTATGCATGTCTTGGTGAAATTTAGGGTTATAATAGATGCCCCCTAATGTGTGAGGTCAGAAGAGCATCTAATGGCCGAAATACATTATAAATATTCACCAAGGTACAAAGCGAGTGAGCCCAGGGACCAAATTTAAGGAGGTTCCATCTGCAAAATAACAATTTGTCTCACCGAGGCGAGCATGCCCATGCTTGGGATGAAATAAAATCATGGCTGCCAATCAAATACATTGCATATCCATGTCATATAAATATATAAATTGTATCCACGAGAAGTACACAACGGATCTACATCTCAAAATAAAAATATATACATGTATAGTATCCATCTTCAAGAAGCCAAATGACGCCTGATGGTTGGAGGTGAGGTCTTTAGAGCTCGAGAAACAACTTCAAAATATTCAAAACTCAGGTAAGAGTGTAATATCATTGTACTAATTCACTACCCAGAGGTCTTCGGCGACTCGTCAGGAACAAGCAAGAGGATCGTGGTGATCAGGCAGAGAACTTCATTGATTTTGAGCAAGGACTTGATTAGACTTCCGAGGTGTCCGGGCATGAGGACAAGAGACAAAATTCAGAACGACCGACTCAAGTTTAGTAAAAATTCCCTTGGAAAAAATCATGACAAAAGATGAGACTCATGCAACATGGCATTGACATAAGTTCACGATGCAGGAGGCAATGTGAACTCTCCATGTGTTTGGAAGGATAACCAAACGGAGGAGGACACAACTCTATGTAGCGAGAACAACTTCGTAAAGTAATATTAAATCCTAGAGCTTGAGGAACAAACGGAAGGATGTGCTTAGTCCAAGGGCGACTCATTGTGTTGTCAACAAAAATAAAATACTTTTCCCTTCCTCTTTTTGGTGTATATTTGATTTTTTTTGTCTTTTTCAATAATTTTGGAAATATTGAAAAAGAATAAAAGAATGCTACGTTACAAAGGAGGAACGAGTGTTGCAGACATACTAGTTCCAAGCGCAAGGAACACACTAATGCTCAGAGCAAGGAGACATATGCAGGAAAATGACACTCGGGGAAAATCCTTCATGGGTCAAGGTGTCAAGACGCAGAGGAAAAGTGCTACAAGGCTTGTGTATAAGGCATGCTTCAGATGGTTCAGTTGAGAGAAACATGGAGAAGGAATTAGGCCAAAGACGCAGGGATGCAAATGTGATTAATAAGACACAATGATAACATCCTTCGATGTAATTTTAACGAGCCCAGAGAAGGTAAGCTCAACAGTTTTTCATTTTTAGAGAGTTTGAAAAAGCATAAGAGAAGACTCCACTGAGGTACCTTTTTCGAAGGTAGTCTAGTCGGTTAGAAAAAGGGGTAAACTAGCACCGAAAAGACATCTATTCAAAACCATTTTAACGAGTGTGACAAAGACAAGATCACTCGGCAATTTTTTCATATTTAAGGAGTCTAAAAAAATCTTAACTATGGACTCCGTCAAAGATGTTCTTCTTGATGAATTTAACGAGGGTGAAGAAACAAGGTCACTCGACAATCTTTTCAATTTTAGGTAGTCTGAAAAAGCTTAACTATGGACTCCGTGGGGGTTCCTTTTTCGTAAATTTAGTCCCTCGGGCCCGAAAAAGGGTTAAAATTATACCCAAGAATACTCTTCAAGAGAATCGAGTTCCCTAAAGTATACCTTTATTCGTACATTTGACCATCCGGACCGAAAAAGGGGTAAACTACCACCGGACAGATGTGCCTTCGAATTTTAGTTTGGCGAGCGTGAAGGACAACAAGATCACTTGACAATATTTTCATGTTTAGAGGGTCTAAAAAGGGATTAAAAGAAGACCTGGGGGGCTATGACTCATGTATGAAAATGGTTCAGGTAGAGCCCACTTATAGGCTCAAACCAAAAGTCTCTTTGATAGTCAACTTGGAAAGTCTCCCAAAAGGGATGAAAACACAAACCACGGTGTAAGTCTTTCCTCGATATAGAAATTGTAGTCATGGCTTCAAGGATAGCCTCATCTAAAGGCAATTCAATATCCGATAAATCACACAAATGAAGGTCGACAGTCCCAAAGGGTGAAGTAAATTGACCATATTCCATATGACGATGGAGGCTCTGGTCAAGACTGGCAAAGTCTATCAACAAAGAATCACAAGCACAAGGGCTTGATGATCTACAAACAACGAGATCGGACTCAGAAGGAGACTCGAGATTACTTATACCAAGAGAGGGAAGAAAGGGCTCCCATGCCCCCATTGGATACACCAATGGATCAATTGTTGAGACCAAGACTCTAGAAGGAAAACATGATTGCACAGGTTCCTTCTCAGAAGCAATCGAACATCGAGGATAAGATGCCACATAATTAACCCGTGGCGGGGTAGAGTCTACACGAACACTAGGAAAATATAAAGGGGAATCCTGAACTAACACTGAATTAGGATGGTTATTATCAGATGCCAATTGGTCGATAGTGACAATGCTTCCATTGTGAGGGAAATGCATCACCCAGAAGAGTGTAGACACCACAACATTCATAGCATATACATAATCACGGGCGAGAAGCTTATTGAAATCTAACGGGCCTTGCACCACTATAACATCAACAAGTATAGTCTTCCCACATAACGAGATAGGCAACTGAGGAAGAACCCCCAAATATTCACTAGGACGTATGTCAAAATCCCACAGCTCATGCGAAGCAGACACAAGCTCCGAGGAGGATAAAATACTTGCAGAGGCTCCTTCATCCAAAACACATCGATAAATGTTTGTTGAATTGATTTCAACCTTTATTTGAAAAGGTGCAGAAGAAGGAAGACGAGGTTCAACAAGGTCATTCCAATCCAAGGAAACCATCCTAGGGCTTGGAGGGGGTGTGCTCGGAATGAGCGGAATGCCTTCTTTTTCTAAAAGTACTGAACTGGAAATGATAAAAACATAGTTGGTAGACACATCACTCCCCAATAGAAGAGTGGGATTAGCCGAAGACTACATTGGCATGACCACTTTCTCAACCAATGACTGAATAGGTTGCAAGACTACATGGGCTAAAGGCACCTCACCCCCCAAAAGAGGAGTGGGATCAGCCGATGACTTCATCTGCGTGACCACTTTCTCAGCCAATGGCTGAATAGATTGTGAGGAAACCTTGGAAAACTCAGAATCAGAAGAGCTTGCAGATAGGGACCACAATCTTTGTACCTCTGGAATTCCAGGGCACATATGAGTAAGGTGATCTCCCTTGCAAAGCTTACAAGGGAACTTAGGCTTATGCCCTATCCATCTAGGTTTCTCAATAGAATTGATGCCCCCGGCATGACTAGCAATGCCTGGTTGCACATCTCCAACATGACTCACAGACGTTGATGATTCCTTCTTCCTATTCTTCCTCTTTCTACTTCGTTTAGACTTCCGATTACTAGTAACTGTAATTTCACCAGAGGTGAGAGAAGGAGGAGGAGAAGACTTTGCTGACAAAGGAACATAAACATTATGCCCATGACATAAAGTGCTTAGCTGATAAGCCTCAAGAGAATTTCGAACATTTGGAATGGTACCCAACCAAACCGATAGTCCTATATTCAACCCAGTAATGTACAAAGTGGCCATCAGAGGTGTTGGTTGTGGAGCCTGATTATGTTCCTGATTCAGAGGTCCTTTGCTTTAGCCGTGTTTATACCCCATGAAGACTTTACACCCCATAAGTATGTACATCTTCCACGCAGGGGAGTGCAGAGGGGGGGTACCCCCTCTGCGGGGTCTGGGGGCAAGCGGGCCCCCGACGGGGGTTTGGGGGCGAAGCCCCCAAAGGAAAAATTGCCTTGTAAATGTATATTGTAATTTCATTGTAAATTTGGACTGTTCATTATAAGGTCGCAGATCTAACAGTAGAAATTATGTTAGCATTTTTTGCCCTAGAAGGAAACCCTCTTTTATGAGGGAAATGTATTGCAGCTATGCATTATGATGAGTATTGTATTCTGAGAGAGGAGACTATGAGAGAAAAAAGAGGAAGTTACAATGGGTTTTGTTGTAGGTTGTATCCTTTCATTTGTTGGATAATAATAAAGGAAGGACCTGGCAATTTCTTTGGTGGACATAGCCCACACTAGATGAACCACGTAAATCTGTGTCTCTCTTGTATTGTGTATCTTCTGTGTTTTGTTTCTGCATTTGTTTTATTTTATTGCTCTGCGGTCCTGTTTTTCTAACAAGAGGGACACCAACGTTTCCGAAGAAAGGAAAAGCACAAGAATCCCCTTGTGAAGGGGTTCCTTGGTTGGTATCATCCGGAACCTTAGCCATGAATATCCTATGCATAGGTTCTCCCTTTGCAGGATCATTCAAGTCTGTAAAAGTCTCACACACTGACTCCAATGAACCAATGTTATAAAAACAACGCCTAAAGAGAGGCGTCTCCACGTTTCTAAGTGGAAGAAAAAAAATTCCTCATGACCGGTGGAGTGGGTGGTCTACCACTCTAGGTCAGAGACCCAAACCAATGACTGACTAACTCACTATGGAAAACTAGGGAGCATAGAGCACATGCTATAAAAACTCCTAAAGGCAATTCAAGCAAACCACTATCTAGTAGGAAGAATAGTTACGCCAACCAACACTAGATCAACTTACCAGTGAAAGTGCAACTCGAACACGGAAGCACCCTCTGGGTATACTCTGCAAAGCGTGGCCCGACATATGCTTTAGGTACCATGGTATAACCCCACAGTCACCCGTGTAAGTCCCTAAAATAAAGGCAACTAGGTTGCCATCTCGTGAACAGTCACCAGGCGGGTACAGTTGATAGTTGGGTGGACCGCAATGAGCAGGGTATCAAGCCTGAAACCTATCAAGGGTATCGAAAGCAAGTGCTCCAGAAGATGACCGAGGACCTCAAATGGATTCGAGACCCACGAAGCTCCGTGGAAAATGTGATCAGCAGAATCCCAAGATAAGCCCTCTATATGCATTCCCCACTATGCTTGGTCCGGCTTTGGAGGGGTTATCTCCGCTACATTTTTGCATGTGAACTCATGTTTATCCCCTGTGTTAGAGGGGGGTCCTGGATAACTTTCACGTTTACTGGACTTTAACACTCCCTAACTCAGACTCCAATGTTTGATTTAATGGCCTTGAAGAGTTTCCTCTCCAACCTAATTCAAGGCCCTAACCCTAAACTAGTTGGTTGACCCTACAAACATAAAAAGTCTAGTTATTTTTAATTAAGCGTTCTTTTTAAGGTTTGATTTAATCAAAAAGGAGTACAGTAGTGAAACTGATGTTGTTAAGAATTTGGTGAAAAATGATGAAACTTACATGAACACTGGCAAAGAATGATTATCTTTCTTATTTTTCTTTTGAAATGATTTTAAAATTAGAAGAAAACACAATGCTATGCTAATTTCTTTTTCTTTTTCAAATAACAATGCAAAGAAAATGCCAAGAAAGAAAGAGATCTAACAAACTAAGTTTTTTTTTATATATATTTTCTTCCAATCAAAGCAGAAATAATAAAAGATTCTAAAAGAAACTAATGAATGCAAATCATTTTTCTTAAAATTTCAAGCTAAAAATAAGTTTAAAAAGCTAGGAAACACAAGAAATCTTTAAAAAAAAAAAAGACAAGAAAACTGACATCAAACCTAGGCTTAAAGACTGTAAAAACAGAGACCAAGACTAGATCAAGAAAACCCCTAAGAAGTATGACTTCTGATAGGGAAGAGGATGACTGCCTCTTCTTTAAAAAATATTTTCTCAACACAGGCACGTTACTGACACTTCAGCAGCCTACGTATGTACATGGGTTGTCTAAAGGTAGGGCGTATATGTACGCGTGCAGACCCACTACAGGCCGCGTACACCTCTATAACTTCTAAAAAAAAATGAAAACCAATAGTCAAGCACAGGCAGAGAGTACTGGTATGGAAGATCAGAATCCCTTAAAGACACAGAAGCTTACAGAAACTCAAAAAATAATAAATAAACTGATTCAAAATACCCAAAAAGAATATCCCCTAAAAACCCTAGAGGTCTTCCCAGTATGGTCACCAATTCCGCTATAGCAGGAAAACCCCTCTACGGACTACACCAGGGTTCTAAAGTGCAGGCAGAGCTAACCGTCTAAAGTCTCCTACTTTTTAATAACTATCACATCATTAACCCACAATCATACATAAAAGACAAAGTATAGGGATCCGGTAGGCATACCTTAAACTCTGCGTCTGGTGTCGATCCCTTTGTGCTTAGTTGTTTCTCGACTGCAGATGTCCTCCCAATGCCAACTTGCATTCACCAAAAGACAAACAAGAAAATACAAGCATGAATTCTATATAAGGATTAGTGGGTTAGACATCATAAAAAAAAATGTAAACAAATCATAAAGATTTTAAGACATCATTTGGCGGGACGGAAAAAGTATTTCTTTATATTAATCTCACAAAAGTTGTTTACAATATGAGACCGGCAACTGCTCCTCGAACTTGATCTTGGGCTCCTCTTCACCATGTACCAACTGATTCCACATATTCTTCTCCTCTTCAGTTCTCTCTAGGGAAATGGCAAGGGTTTGCAATGGAGGAAGAAGGAATTCTGGCTCAAACTCACAATGTGGTCGCAAAATATTGGGGCAAATGGGGAATACTAAAATGGGAAGAGTTTTTATGCTCTCATTATTCTCTTGGAATGGGACCCCAACACCTTCTTTTATAGCCCAAAAATATTGTAACGGTTAGGGTGACTGGCTATGGGCGGTCAACTGGTTAGGTAACGGCCCGAAAACCCGTATTCCTTTTCAATTTTCATTTTTTGTGCTTGTTTGTGAGTGTACACAGGTTGTAGTGGTGCAGAAAGCGTGTGTACATAGGCAGTAGTGGTGTAGGGCACGTACACCTTCAAAAAAATGGTTTTTTAGAAGAGTTGTTCAATGATGGCTTGGCAAAGATATCAAGCAAGATGGCTTGATGCTAGGTATGCATGTCTTGGTGCAATTTAGGGTTATAACATCTTATCTCTTTTATTATACTCATTATGTCACTACAACACTAAGTGCTTTACAACTCTTCTATGTCAGGTTAATATCTATTATGAGGCAGACTAGATCGCACCAGGCTCCTCAGCCTACGATGTAACCCTCAAGATCTACCCTCCTCCTTCCTCTCTAGCTCAACAGCTTACAAAATTAGGTCATACAACAAAATATTACATAGAATTTGCTTCCTTGTATTTGGCTCTCTATATCTATATTGACTCTCTACAACAATTATCTTCTCTCAACAATGATGACTAGCTTCTCTCTGACGCCTAGGTAACTATATTTATACATTTATGTCTCTTCAGCCATTACAATACATTACCAAAACCCTAACCCTAACGTCATTAGTTCTTCCATGCATGCGTGCGTGTTGTTCTTCCTTCCATCTGTTGGTTTCCTAGTGCATGTCTTCTTTCCGAAAAGCACCTTGCTTTTCTTCTTTGGTTTGCTTCCAATAGGCCCCCAACACTTACATGTGGCTCGTCCCAAGAAACCTATCCCTTGTGCACTGCATCGATCTCCATGGTGATCCCCTGGAACTTCTCCTTGAGCTCTGTTGCTTGTGTTTGAGCCTGTGCGATCTTCCCCTTGAGTGCGTCTACTGTCTCAACTACAATATCGACACTTATCAACCCGACTCACTCTGCCTGGGTCTGCGCCATATATGTCTTAGCTTCCTCTTCATATGAAATGACTTCCACTACTCACTCTTGAAGCGGTTCCATTTGCGCCTGACATTATTTTTTCAATGTTTGTGCAGTGGTGAGTTCTACCTGTAGTTTCTTCATATCCTGCTCCCCTTTGATGCGCTCTGTGATAGGCATTGTCTTCTACCTCTGCTTGAGGTCTTGGATAGCTGTGCTTATTCTGGATTCTTCCTTGTCCGACTGCTAGAATTGATGATCCTCTTCTAGCTTCATCCAAAGCTATGCTGCTTGATCGAACAAGTTAGCTACTGCGCTAACCTATTGCTATATCTCCTGCAGTTACTCTGCTACCTCCTACTTCCTTTGCTCCCTTACTATTGGTGGAGTGGTGGGTGTGAGCTGCTCGTGGATATTCTCGATCTCCTTCTGATATTGATCGATTTCCTACGCAATCTGATCAATCTTCTCTGCTACTGTGAATACGTCCCTCTACGCGGTTTTTGGAATCTTCTCATAAGTTCCTACACACAAGGAGAACAAGTAGGGAATTCATGTTGAATGCCAACATTGGGGATTTCAATATGGGAGATATCATATTGTACCTAGGATCCGAAGTAAATGTAGTACCCAAGAAAACCTGGCAATGCATGAGAGAACCAACCTTGGGATATTCGAATGTCCAACTGAAACTAGCAAACCAACACATAGTCCTACCAATTGGGAGGTTGAAGGGCGTAATGGTAGATCTTGATGGTGTGCGCACAAAATAAGATTTTGAAGTCATCGAAATAGTAGATGGCACAACACCATACCCGACACTACTCGGTATGGACTGGGCATTTGACAACCAGACCATAATTAATTTGAAGACAAGAAAGATTACATTTCAATCTAGAGATTACAGGGTTATAGAACCACTGGATCCATCAGAAGGGGAAAGGTTCGTAGAACCCACTTGCCTAGACTTAGAGGAAATCAACCAGTTGTACAGGGAAACTGCACGCGAGGAGGATTATGTAAACCCAACTGCATATGGGGTACTCAGTTGGTGCAACATTACGTCATGCGCTACAGATTCAAACACCGGGTTAGAAAACTGGCAGCAGAGACTACATGAAGTATCCATGAGAAGATGCGTAAGAATAGACCACACAGTGTGATGGATAGACATAGAAATCGCACAACCACCCAGATTCCATGGGCTTAATGATTTGGAAACTTCTTGACACAACATGAAGATGAAGTATTAGAAAACCAGAGGCTACTAGCACTGGATTTAGAAATTAAGGCCACACCTTCCAGATGGTGGGGCACACACAAGGATACCATCACAAACTGATACCAATGTATAAGGCTATTGCGCATAAGGTTCGAAGCAGCACAGAAAAACAACAAACAATAGAAATACGAAGGATTCAGGACACCAACGAAACACTTGAGGGAGTGCGAAAAGTTGTGGAAATTGACACCACCTAAGGAATGGCCTCACCACTTTTTTCATACATTAGAAGGCATACCAGTGAACTGGTATATAGACCAGGAACTGTGCAAAGGAACTACAACATGGGCGACTTTGCAACGAAACTTTACCACCACTTTCTCATTTGAGAATGAGAACCCCAACATAGACACAACTCTGAAACGGATTAGAGGAGTCATATTCATTGAGGAGCGGGAAGTAGAACTTATTACCGAAGAGCAGCAACGAAATAAACAGACAGTCAAGGAACTATTGTCATGTTACTAGGTACATGAGGACATACCGAACAAAGAGAACCCACACGACATTCAGATTGCAAAAGTAGAAGGTGACAGAGACATGAAGGGACCACACATAGAATCTGAAGTTATTTATGTGCCAATCAAGGTAAAGAAAGTTAACATTGGTAGAGAGGAACATCCCAAAATGGCCAGCATTGGAGACTACTTGGATGACCCAACAGTAGAAAGTATTACAGAACTGTTGTGCGAATACAACGACTTATTTCCTACAACATTTACAGAGATGAAAGGTATAGCAGGTGAACTAGGAGAAACGAAAATACCTCTCATACCCAAAGTGAGACCGATCAAACAAGGACCATATAGACTGAACCCTATATATAAACAGAAAGTTAAAGAGGATATTGACCAGTCGAGGAATCAGAGTGGATAAGCCCGATGGTCATACAGGACAAGAAGCAAGGAAGAGGGATCAAGATATGTGTCGACTTGAGGAAGTTGAACGATGCATGCCTAGATGACCCATTCCCTACACCATCCACGGATGAAGTGCTAGAGAATGTGGGGGGACACGAAGTGTACTCATTCACCGATGGATTCTCAGGTTGCCATCAGATTAAGATAGCACATGAGGATATATACAAGACCACATTCGTGACGGAATGGGGATCCTACCAATATAAATTCATGCCCTTTGGACTGAAGAATGCACCAACAATCTTCTCCAGAGTGGTTATCGCAGCATTTAAAGAATTCATCCACCAGTTTCTCGAAGTATATCTGGACGACTGGACAGTCTATAGTCCGTTGAAAGACGATGTAGAAGTCTTACGCTTGATGCTAGAGCGATGCATACAGTGTCAGATATCACTAAAAATAAAGAAATGCATATTTAGAACACCGTTTGTGATACTATTGGGCCATATAGTATGCAAACAAGGGTTATTAGTTGATCCGACAAAGGTCGTCATCATTGCTAATTTACCAGTACCAAAAACATACCGTCAGCTACGAGTGACGTTAGGGCACACAGGATACTATCAAAATTTATCAAAGGATATGCGTAGATCATAGAACCAATGGAAAAACTGCTAAGGAAGGATACAAAGTACCAATGGAACGATGAGTGCCAACACGGTCTAGATACCCTGAAGGAAAAGATGGTCACTGTACCGATATTAGTATTTTTGGACTGGGGAAACGCATTCCATGTGCATGTAGATGCGTCAACAATAGCACTGGGAGTTATATTAGCGTAGCCAGGAGCAGGAGACTTGGATCACCCGATATCATTTGCAAGAAGAAAACTATCTGAGTCAGAACAGAACTATAAAACAATGGAAAGAGAAGGCCTAGCTATGGTTTATGCACTTTAGAAGTTTCGACACTACTTTTGCATTCTGCATTCTAAACCTCTCCAACACCTTCTCTGTGTACTCACCCTGAGACAATGTCAGTTTGTGATTTTTCCTGTCTCTTGTTATTCTCATACCAAGGATTTTCTTTGCAGCACACAAATCCTTCATCGCAAATGAATTGGCTAATTTCTTCTTGAGCACATTTATATATTGCATATTAGTCCCTGCAACAAGCATGTCATCTACATACAATAGAAAGATAATAAAGCTTTCATTTTCTAGCTTTTTAAAATAAACACAGTGATCAGAATGACATCTACTATAACCCTGTTCTGTCATAAACCTGTCAAACTTCAAATACCACT
>ML788073.1:65728-80117 GCA_009831015.1 Picea engelmannii
GGTAGGAATAGATCCTTCTGATATAAATAGTCTTCCATATGCATCTTCCATAACTGGTATTTTTGGCCGTTAAATTTCTCGACCCTAAACTTTCCATCTTCCGACATTGCTCCCACTCGAACCAGGAACCCTCTTTTCCTGCGTGTTACCTTACGCTCTGATACCAGTTGTTAGAAAAACAGGACCGCAGAGCAATAAAATAAAACAAATGAAGAAACAAAACACATAAGACACACAATCTAAGAGAGACACATATTTACGTGGTTCACCCAGTGTGCGCTACGTCCACCAGAGAAATTGTCAGGTCCTTCCTTTATTGTTATCCAACAAATGAAGGGATACAACCTGCAAAAAAACCCGTTGTAACTTCCTCTTCTTTCTCTCACAGTCTCTTCTCTCAAAATACAATATTCACCATCAACCATAACCACAATGCATTTCCCTCATAAAAAGAGGGTTGCCTTCTAGGGCAAAAAACCCTAACAGAATCTCGACCATTAGATCTGTGACCTTATAATGAACGGTCTAGATTTACAATGAAATTACAATATACTTTTACAAGGCAATTTTTGTTTCGGGGGCTTCGCCCCCGAACCCCCGCTTGCCCCCAGACCCCCCAGCCGGGGGGATAGGCCCCCCGGACCCCGCAGAGGGGGCACCCCCCCTCTACACTCCCCCGCGTGGAAGAGTGTACATACTTCTAGGGTGTAAATACTTCATGGGGTATAAACACGGCTGAAAGAAAGGACCTCTGAATCAGGAAGATAATCAGGCTCCACAACCAACAATGCAAGCAGAACCGCGGGAACCTCCGAATGAAGAAGAAAAAACTCAACAGGAAGTGTTCCCAGGAAGCACCAAACTAGCCACGGAAGGTAATAGAACAACACATAATCAAGGATCAGAAGGGCAATCCGACGAGTCGCAGGTACCTAGCCTTGATCAACAGACAAAAGAGACCGCGGGAACTACCTCATCTTGGCCAGAATGGATTATAGGGAAGCAAACGAGGATTGTTGGAACTTCGTACCAAGGACCACAACATGATGACAAAATTTTGATATCGAGCTCACCTCATAAGAAACCAACAACAAAAATTGTGCTACCATGCATACCGGAAGGAGTACAGGTAGAACCGCAGTTACCGGGTCACGTTGGGAAGCTCAAGTATTCCGACCATGATGTCTCAGACGATACTAAGTACCCAGAACTTGCACCCAGAGTGTATATGAAGCACATAGTGGTTAACGAACTTGAAGAAACAATCAGTCAACCGCATCAGTGGGTAGTTGGACTAGACCGAAATGGCATTTTAGGACTGTTACAACTCTCACACTTTGGCAGAGGCCAGTACGCAACTGCATGCGTCAATAAGTTGTTAGCAGTTATGCATGGAGGGGATATATGGTTGGACAGACTCGTCCCCATAACAATGGACCTTATCGCCCAGATAACAGGACTACCCAGCTGGGGTATGGATCCCACACTGATTCTGGATGATAAATCCAAGGAAAAAGCATTAGCAAAGGAAATGAAGAAGAAATACAACACAACGAGGGGAACAAGGGGAATTATAATCAAACGGATCAACAACCCAGCAACACAATTGGGTGCAAATATCTTAGCCTGTAAGTTGCTAAGGAAATTCCATAAAGATGAAGTACCAACATGAGTCATCGCAGGTGCAACTCAGTGCGTAGAAGGCACCTTCATGAGATGGGCGCCTTATCTGTTAAACTTATTCCAAATGGACTACAGGGATGCGTAGGAACTTGGTACAAAATTTCATTACTCATGGCCGATAACCCTTATAGACTTCATGGGATGGCGAGAACCAGAATATGTAGTTTTTGCTACAAGACCACAGCTTGAGGGAGCGAGATATCGAGTACTGAGATCAGTGCCACAGACTAGATAGAAGAGGGAAAATGGAATCATCTTTGTAGCATACCTATGGGATATGTAGGAATCCATTAACCAGTCATGGAGAATAACACCAGAATCCTCTGCGTGATATGGTAACATCGCTAACTTCTGGGAAACAAGGCAAGCCATGCGGATACAACCAAGGCAAGATCCCGATAATCAGTGGCTACTGATGCACTACTACATCACAGAAGGGGATATATACATGGTCATCAACAATTGGACTGCTGAATGGAAGATCCCATCCATTCCCCGGGAATTACCGGAAGGACCCGCAGAAGGAGAGGTAACGCAGACAAAAACACAGCCTCCGCAAAAACTAGTGCCCAAGAAACCAAGGATGGCCCAAAACAAACCACCTCCAACAAGCGAAGGGTCGGAGCAGATAGGAACCCAGAAGGGGTAGAAAGAGACGAATGAACAGTCGAAGCAAACCAAGGGAATGCAGCAGACCTCCCCAAACCCCACCGCACAGGAGCCCGAGGGGGAATAAGAGACCGGTTGAACAAGCCGCAGGTGTGCGCAAGAAATCAAAGGCACAATGAGTGTCACCATACCCAACGATCACGGAGGACGATGGATAAATGATCGCCATAATGGTCCAGGATTGTCTGGCGGAATACTTTGACCACGCAACACATCACAGGGATAAGCTATAGAAAGAGCTAGCAGAAATAAGGCATCTCCTCAAGAGACTCGGAGAATCCCAAAGCACAAGTAGCAACAGAGGCATAGAGAAGTCGAAAACACAAACCAAGGAAAGAGTGGAGATCGAAGAACGAGACCCAGCTCTTCCAATGCCACATGCATCCATAAAAGTCCACATAAAACCGAACATGTTGTGAATGGATGAAATAGTGGGATAGACACCACTGAAGAATTTGGACCACATTCAATTGGTCTTGACATGGATTCCTTCAAGAGAACTGTACAAATTACAGGTTAGCGTCGACCACGAGATGCAGTCTTCGGCACATAAGAACTTAGTCGAGCTACAGAAAACAACAAAACAGCGGGAAGCGCTAGAAAAAGAGTACGGGTAGGCCAAATCAGAAACTTAGAAGGAGATGGAACATAGGAACGAGTTGGAACGCATACTAGGATAAATCTTTGGGAAACATCCAAACACCATAGAAGGAAACGAACTCCCAGCCACAGAAAAGATCGACCAGATTGCGCAGGCAATTGCACAATACCAGAAGAAGATCGAGGATCTCCGAGAACAGCTAACACCAACAACTCCACCAGCAGTAAAGAAGCAAAGGAGGTAGGCAACAACAATGCAAATATAGGAGAAGGAGAAACAGGCTAGCACAGCAGCTGAATTGCTTGACAAAGCATCGCAACTTTGGACATTACTGGAGGATGATCCACAGGTTCAACGCTGGGACCAGGAAGAGGAAAGGATCAATGCAGCGATCCAAGAACTCAAGCAGAAGAAAAATATCATACCGATCCCAGAACACGTAAAGGGGATGCAAGAGTTGAAGAAGATTCACATAGAACTCATCACTGCGTAGACATAGAAACAGGAGTAGTAGGCTCAAATAGAACCGTTACAGGAACGGGTAGAAAAATTAATCGCACAGGCAGAAGCGGATAGAGCAAATATGGAGAAGACCCAGGAAAAATGTGAAGGACTACTGAGAGGCGAAGTGGTCATTCAGGTAGTCAAAACCATTAAGGAGAAGGAGGTGACAGCTGGAAGGAAGCATCGAACGCATGCAGAGAAGGAAGACCTAACAACAAAAAAGTTAGGGTTTTTTGTAAGATTTTTTGTGTAAATGGCTGAAGAGCCTGATAGATATAAATATAGGCAAGCAGGTATCGAAAAGAGGTTCGTTCATCATTCGAGAGTTCAGAGATTCAGAAGTTCGGAGAGTGTGTGAAGGTTGAGCTTCCATTGTATGTGATGTTTCGATAAGAGAACTACTTGTAACGAGAGAGCTAAGAGGGAGGTAGATCTTGAGGATCAGATTGCAGGCTGGGGAGTCTGGTGCGATCTAGTTCGCCTGACGAAGATCTTGCCGATCTAAGAAGAATTGTAAGAACGAGGCATGAGAATTGCAGAACTATCATAATAAGAGAGACAAGAGCCAAATATTTGTGGACGTAGCCCCGGGAGGGGGTGAACCACGGTAATACCTATGTGATGTAATGAATACATGTGTATCTCTGCTTAATTTTGTTAGTTAAATGCTAAATGTGATGAATGAATGAGTTAGTACTTTGTTTAGTTCATTTATGTTATGTTTTTGAATTATGAAGGTCAGATAATAGTAATTTGTAATACAATTAGTAAGTAGTGGCTCAGAACGCAGACCCCCTATCTCCTACTCTATCCTAGGCTATAAACACCCAAGTTTTACAACCACCCATAAAAGTTATATCGGGTGAGACTGTGCAATGCATTCTGTGTGCTGCATTGCCTTCTGGTTCACCAGAAGGGTTGATAGTTTTAGGCTTTGTTGGTACCCTGAAAGATATGAACCCCGGTTCAGTAACATAGAGTTGTCCGGTAGGTTAAAGAACCAACAAGTGCAGTGGGTACTTCTGGTGGATTACATACGTCTTTGGATCCTAAATTATTTATATTTGATCCTATTATAAGTACTGGTGGTATTCTTTTGTCAGGATACTCTTTATTGGATAAAAGGAATCTCCTACTAAATGTTTACGGGCCCTGTCAGGACAGAAAGGAATTTTGGCTCTCGGTGGAAGCATCGGGTCTTTTAGCTCAAAAGGATCTTATGATTGCGGGTGACATGAATTTCACAACCTCATCGACAAAGGTCTGGGGGCATTGATCTCTAAAGGACCCCTTGGCGGGTTTTTTCAAATCTCTTTTCTTAAAAAAATCTCTAGTTGATGTTTCTCCTTCTGAGATAGTTCCGACGTGGAGAAACGGTCGTGCTGGGGTGGATGAAATTGCAAAAGGATTGGATAAGATTTTTATCACAGAGGACCTCTTGGCTACTACAAAGAGGTTCAAGACTTAGGTTCATTACCCTTTTTCTGTCATACCATGATCCCGTGTTTCTCGAGTTTGGAGTTGGGATCTCGAGAGTGTCATATCCTTTTAAACTTAATCTGGTATGGATTAAGGAGGAGTCTTTTGAGACAATGGTAAAATATGTTTGGATAGATCTTGGTTTTCAGAATATTACAAGTACCCAAAGGAGGTTGGTCAGGAAACTTACTTCTTTAAATTCGTGCGTCAAATGTTGGGCACAGGAAAAGTGTGTTAAGGATATGAGGGACTTAAACACAATTGAAGAGACACTTAATAACTGTTATGAGTTGATAAAAAATGGAAACACTCAGGAAAGCATTAATCAAACAGTTATCAATTTAGAATCTGAGCGAAAAAAGTATCTGTTGGTAGAGGAATAAGAGTGGAGGCAGAAAAGTAGAGCTTGTTGGATCAAAAGTGGTGATAAGAACCCTAAGTTCTTTCACCATTTCGTAAGCTACAGGAGAAACAAAAAATTCATTTGGGAAATTAAAGATGATACAGGGGTTACACATATAGGTCAACGAGCTATTAAAGATGAAGCAGTTAAGTTTTTTAAATATTTCTTCAATGATACAAAACATAATACTATTATAAATCAGATCAAGATAGTCAGATTTTTCCCTAGCATTGTGCGGGAGGAGGACTTAAGACAGTTGGAAAAAGTTGTAACAAAGGATGAAATATTGGAGATTATAAGGGGATTTGCAAAGGACAAAATTCCTGGACCAGATGGATGGACTGTGGAGTTTTTCTTACACTTCTTTGAGTTGATTGGTTAGGATTTAGCAGATATGGTGGAAGAATCTAGAACTAGAGGGGAAGTAATCAATGCGATTAATTCAACCTTCCTCGCACTGATTCCTAAAGAAAATAATCCCACAGAGTTCAGTGATTTTTGACCAATAACCTTATGCAATTTATGTTATAAGATAATAGCCAAAGTGATTGCTAAGAGAATTAGACCAATTCTCTCCATATCGCTATCAGAAGAACAACTGGGATTTCTTAAAGGAAGGAAAATACTTGATGCAATTGGATCTGCACGGGAATGTTTACATAGCATTAAAAATAAAAAAACTACAAGATATTATCCTGAAGCTAGAATTAAAAAACGTATATGATTGTACAAACTGGGATTATCTAAGGTTAATCCTACTACAGAGAGGTTTTGGTATTCTAACTACCAACTTGATTATGGCATGTGTTAATTCGAAAAATTATGCCATCTTGATAAATGGAGAGCCCACAAACTTTTTAAAAGCTTCAGAGGTCTCAAACAAGGTTTCCCGATGTCGCCTCTTCTTTTTATCTTGGCTATGGAAGGTCTTAGCCTGGCTCCCAAAAAAGAAAAAGTAGAAGGTTCCATCTATGGAATTAATGTTTCTAGACTAATCAAAGTTCTCCACCTTTTATTTGTGGACGATATATTAATTATGAACAGAGCATCCCTTCCGGAATGGGAGATGATACAGGAAATACTTCAAAATTTCTGTTGTGCCTCAGGCATGGTTATCAATCCACATAAGTCAGTCCTTCTCCATTCAGGGATTCAGATGGAAAATCTTATGGCTTTGAAGGATTTTCTCAACTTCCCATTAAAAGAATTGGCCCTAAGTTTCAAATATCTGGGATATTTGTTAAAATATGACAGTTATAAAGCCGATGATTGGCAATGGTTATTAGATAAGTATGAGGCTCAGATTACACACTGGAGTAATAAGTGGTTGTCTCTTGGGGGAAGATATGTATTGATAAAGGTGGTCCTGGAGAGCCAACCAATTTACTGGATGTCCTTAGCTCATATCCCGATAGTTGTTCTTCATAGAATCCAAAAATTATGTTTCGACTTTCTCTGGTCTGGAAACAACCACAATCATAGTTATCACTTAAGTAACTGGATGTCTATTGGAAAACCAAAAAAACATGGAGGATGGGGCCTACAAAATATCTTCTTATTCCACAGATCTTTGGCAACAGCTGCTATGTGGAGAGCCCTCATGAGACGTGGTATATGGAAAAATATTCTCAAGGAAAAGTATTTTCCCCATACTTCAGTTGTGACTTGACTTAGATCGGTGGATCTGAAACATCCTTTTGGATCTCAAACATGGAAAAACCTTCGTAACACATTGTCAATAATTATTCATTGGTTATCATGGAATTCGGGCTCAATTGTCTCAATACAATTTTGAAAGGACGAGATCATAGGTTTGGGAAAATAAGCTATCCTGTCAAAGGAATTGATTTCCAGACTCAATCAAAAGCACATTTTTCTTTTATTTCAAGCGAGCCGACAATGGAATGGGAATTCCACAGGTGCCAGTTGGATCAACAATGATGAGTTAGGACTGGAAGATCCACTACCGGATGAATGGGAGAGTTATACACATTTGTTGAGTGATTTAGGCATAGCTCTAGTTGAAAAGCATGACGAATTGATTTGGATGGGTGGTGATAAGTCATGCCATATCTCAGTCAAAAATGTTTATGAATCATTATCAAACTCACTATGGAATTTTAAACTGGGGGATTGGAGAAGATATTTATGGAAGTGGGGTTGTCTTTTGAAATTGAAGCTCTTCACTTGGCTTTTAGCAGATAATAAAATTCTGACTTGGAAAAATCTTCAAAAGCGGGGATGGAATGGGCCAGGTAAATGCGCATTATGCAAATCTAAAAGAGAAACTTCAAATCATCTTTTTGTTAATTGCGCCTTTACCCTGGAAGTTTGGGAAGAAAGAAATAAGACTTTGCATTTGGCATCTGGATGGAATGGAAACACTATGATTGAATCCTTCAAAAATTGGTCTTTTCAGAACCCAACTTTGAAATCACTTCTGACATACACCTGTTGGTTTATATGGATAGATAGGAATAAGTCATTATTTGAAGAAAAGCATCCTTTTGTTCAAAGAATTGTTTTCCTAACAAGGAGGGCTATGTGTGAAACAAAGATTTCTATTCAAGCAAAAATTCCACGATTAAGGTATTATTCCTATCCTGAAAACAAAATACTTGCTTGGTTTGATGGGGCGTCTCGGAACTCTAGCAAACAAAGTGGAGCAGGTGGAGTTATCAAGATTGATGATACTCGTGAGTACAGATGGATTCTTAACCGTGGGTGTGGAACTAACACTAGAGCGGAATTAATGGGTGTTTGGGTGACTTTAACTCTTTTTGTTAGATTTTCCATCACTTCTTTATATGTTTATGGGGACTCTAGGACAATCGTTGAATGGCTCAATAAAAGAGGTGATCTAAGGGTGGAAAATCTAGATGCATGGAAGGATAGAATAGAAGAGATTTGTCCACAGTTCCTTTCTATTTCCTTTGACCACATTTTCAGAGAAGAAAATACCCAAGCAGACCAGATATCAAAGAAGGCACTTCTCAGCAGCTGAGGGAGAATATATTATAACTTATGGGTGGAGGGACATGAGGGTCCCTCACTTTTCACTTATCTGTTGTTTCGAAAGGGGGTCTTTTTTTGCTTTTTGTAAGTAAAGTCCCACTGATGCTTTTGCACAGAATATTTGTTAAACATAGTCAGTTATGAACAATGATCTATAACTGGAAGGAGTGTCTGAATAACTCATGAACAATGTTTGTAAAAATATTATATTATTATTAATATAATGTGCAATTTTCATTTTGAAAAAAGAGATATCAACTATCCATTTTTACTTTTTCTTACCCTAAATTAATCGCAATTCCTATGATCAATGAGAGCAACCCTCGCTTTACCTCTCCCTCCATATCATTTTAAATGCACGTGATGATTAGACATTGGACTTATAAATGATTATTGGTGACAAAAGCCGTAGAGAAATTTTCTAGAATGGAAAGAAATTGTCGTTTTTCTTTGATTTGATTAGCTATTCTACCATGAAAAACGTTATTAGATGCGTGGTATTAATCAATATGGAAATCAATTGTATATTTTGTCTGCCATTATTACTTCATACAACATTTCACCATTATTTTTTGAAAAACATATACAAAATGTTACATTGCATTTAATGCTTTCAAATATTCAAATTATTTGAGAACATTTCTCATTGAAAAAACCAGTACAACAATATGATATTTAATATGAAACAAAAAGGTGGCTGAACCTATCCATATTAAAAGAAAACATATTAGTTTTTAATGCAACCAAAAGACCAAGTTGTTCTTAAACTTCCTCAATGTTAAGTAAAAATAATTTGTGTTATAAAACAATAATTTCTATTCTTGAACTCGCTCAATGTTAAAAGTAAAAATAAATCATTTCTCACTCATTTTCATAGAGAACTAAGATTAATTAACTTACGGATTTATCACGTCCCTCAAATTTCATGGCCCCAAAGCTAAAGAATCTATACGACTTCGAAGACTTGGTCTTTTCGAAGCCATGATTTCATTTCTCCCTCTCCCCTCACGGGGAATTGATACGTGCCACCAGTATAAAACCGAGGTATTAATGTGCCTATGCTTAACAAAACTGTAGTAAATATTAAGTGGAGAGATGAACTATAGTAGATATTCATTACTTCTACCCAAAACCTCAAATTATTCATTACTTCTACACAAATAATTTCTATCACCCGAAACTCTTTTTTCTTCACTCGAAACTCTCACATTATGGATCGAATCAAACACTTGAGCCTCAAACAACATACTTACAAAACTAAATTACACAAATGATTTCATTATCCAAAACTCTGATTTCTTCACTAAAAACTCTAAAACCTAATTATACATCAAAAAATTAAATACATTAACTTAGATCAGTGTTTTCTCATTAAAAAAATTGAGGCTATGAGAATATAGATTGTTCCCTAAGAATCAAATAGATAATCACTACACAATACATTATGTAAGCATTAATAAAACATTATTACATAAATGTAATATAATAACACTTGGAAATAATGGAGTAAGCGCCAGTTGTAAGCGCCAGTTACAAGAGTCAGTTTACAAGAGTCATTAGCATAGTTGAACTCTACCTCACTGAATAGAGATTCTGGTTATTTGTGGTTTGCATGTCATAGACTAAGTAGGTTAGTTTCATTTATAAGAATGTAATTAGTCTTCATTAATCAATAGAGAAGTGAGCATAGCCTCACCGTGTGTTGTTTTCTCCAATTTTAAGTTGGTATCAGAGCAACGTTGGAGATCCAACTCTCTAAGGTGAGATCCAAAGCACGAGATCTCGATTTGATTTGAAAAAAATCACCGACGCCCCCCTACCTAGTGTTAAAGAGCACCGACACACTCACACTTTCGAAATTGGGAATTTTGGGCTCCTAATGCTCCCTCTGCATGCATTCAAGAGTGCTTAGCACCGACGCTCCCCCTTCCCCACTTAGGCAGCGCTGTCAAGTCTCACCAGCTCTCCACCTACCATACTAAAGGAGCTTTAGCGCTCCCCTTTGCTAATCCGAGGAGCGTTTCCGTTAGTTCTTTGGAAAGAACGAGTTTTTTTTTAGAAACGTAAGTTTGTTTTTTGGTTATAATATGCATGTGTGGAGTAAGTTGAGGGAAACATAAGTTTTCTTGGAAAGTTGAAGGAAGAGGCCTCCTCCATTGAGAAAATCGTGAAGGTTTGTTTCTTATAAAGCTTGAGTGCATGGCACAATGAAGGATATATTATTTTATTAAGTGGATATTTGTTCTATTAAAGCGTGAGGTGAAGTTTATGAAGTTTATTAAAAGTGGATTTTTATTCAAAGTGGGTTTTAGTTTTGAAGTATAAACTTTAAAAATTGGATATTTTGGATATTAAGGTGCATGCATGATTTAAAGGTTGATATATGCCTATGAGGTGGTGTTATGATTTAAAGGTGGATGCATGCATGATTTAAGCTGAGAACGGAGGTAGAGTTGGATCAGTGGATCCAACGATAGAGCGACGGACTGCTCAGCACAGGAGAAAACTCAACGAAAAGTTGCATATCCTTGGTGTTTCACTTGCAGAGAATATCTTGCAGCGATGGCGAATCCACTGGCGGAGACCTACCACAACGAAGCCAATAAGTTAGATGGATCGAACTTCATTAACTGGAAATTCAAGATGCAGATGCTCATAGAGGGCTATGGTGTCTGGAACATTGTGAAGATAACTGAAGTGAAACCTGATGTGGTTGCAGGTGCGACAACATCACAGACCCAAGATTGGGAGAAGTGTGAAAAAAAGGAAAATGTATTGTTGCGTATGTCTGTTAAAGATATCATAATTCCACATATTAGAGACGCTAATACCTCTGTTGAAACATGGACAACGCTTAAATCTTTATATGAAACTAACAACAAAAATCGCATTTTGTTCCTGAAAACTAAATTGCTAGGCATTAAGATGGATGGAAATGAATCTGTTAGTTCATTTTTGGGTCATATTAAAGAGGTGAAAGACAAGCTAGTCAATATAGGGGAAACTGTTTCCAACAGTGATATGGTCACTATTACCTTAAATGGTATGCTAGAAGATTATCATATGTTCATAACAGGTCTTGCAGCAAGGGAGAAGCCTCCTATGTTTGAAGAATTGACAGGTATTTTTCTACAAGAGGAAGAGAGGTGCGGGAATATGAGGCCTTAGAATAAATATTTGGCACTGTGGTCAAATAAGAGATCTGCAAGAGGGAGATCAGGAGAAAGAGGCAGAGGAGACAGTTCATGGCAGAGAGGTGGTTCATGGCAGAGAGGTAGTTCATCGCAGAGAAGACAATCTCCAAATCAAGGTATGCAATCTGACAGGAATGAGTCAAAGAGTTGTTTTATTGTGGTCGACCTAGACATATTGTTAAAGACTATCATAAGAAGAAAATTGATGAGGCTAGGAACAAACCTAGAACACATTCAGGTCATTATGTAGAAAAATTGTCAAATCATGATCTCGGATTATTTATTTCTAGTGATGATATTGATGAACCCCCAAATTTTGATTCACGGGATCTTAGACTGTTTGTGTCTAACGCTGCTTTATGTGCTGAAACAGATGATTCTGATGCCTGGTTTTTGGATTCTGGAGCATCAGTACATATGACTTGTAATAAGAACTGGTATGTTAATTTTAAAGAAACACAAAATGGTGTGAGCATATATCTTGGAGATGACCGTGCTCATCAGATCAAGGGATATGGAGACATTCCCGTGACATTTCCGAATGGTACAGTTCGTCACATTCGCAATGTTGTTTATGTGCCAGGAATAAAGAAAAATTTGATCTATGTCTCCACCATTATAGATCAGGACTTGAAGGTTGAGTTCTTCAAGAATTATTGCATAGTGAAGGATCTGTTGGACCACTTCCAAACTGTTGCAATGGGAGTCAGAGCAGGAGGCCTATACAAACTTGATGTTACCAACAAATCACATCACACACTGACTTCTGCAACTATGCCAACAAATATTCTTTGGCATCAAAGGTATGGCCACATCAATCATCCAGATTTATTGTTATTACAGAAAAAGAATATGGTTGAAGGACTTCCCATGTTAAAGAATGAGAATGTTGTGTGTGATGGATGTGCATTAGGAAATATGCACAGTTCCCTCTAATCTTGATAAGAAAAAGAGAGATGTGCTAGATCTTGTGCATATTGATGTTTGTGGACCTATGCAGACTAGGTCTTTAGGAGGTGCATTTTACTTTCTGTTATTTATTGATGATTGCACGAGATACACATGGGTTTACTTCCTTAGACGAAAAAGTGATGTTTTCGAGTACTTTAAGGAATTCAGAACCATGGTGTAAAAGCAGATAGGAAAATCCATAAAAATCCTTCGTTCAGATCAAGGGGGAGAGTATAAATCAGGGGACTTCAACAAATATTGCAAAGATAATGGAATAGTACAATAGTTTATAGTACCTCACACTCCGCAGTAAAACAAAGTCGTTGAAAGGAAAAACAGAACTCTGGTAGAGTGTGCACGCAGTATGATGAAAGGTAAGAATATCTTGAATGCATTTTGGGATGAAGCCATAAACACTGCAGTTTATTTAAAGAATAGAAGTCCAACAAGGTGTCTTGATAATGCTACTCCTTTCGAAGCCTTGTATGGTTCCAAACCTGCAGTTCATAATTTGAAAGTATTTGGGTGTAAGGATTTTGCTCATATTCCAAAGGAGAATAGGAGGAAATTGGATGCTAAAGCCATTAAATGTATTTTCATTGGGTGCTATTTTGAATTTAAAGCATACAAATTGTTTGATCTTTCTACTCACAAAGTATTTGCAAGTAGAGATGTACTTTTTCATGAGAAGGAAGCAGAAAATCATGACCACAATAGTCATGAGGAATGTCATAGACTTCTTGATGAAGGAGTTAAAGAAGAGCAGCAACAACCACCACAACAACAACCATCACCACAGTGACAGTAGCAGCAACAGCAAGAAGGACTCAGTGATATGGACAATTCAAGAAGTCACAATTCACCTAGAGGTGAAGACAGATCTTCACAAAGTGGGGAGGAAGATAATCTGTTGCGAAGATCTTCACGACAGATTTGGCTTCCTGAGAGGTATAAAGACTATGCCCTAATGAGTAGCATTTCAAATCTCATAGAACCCATGAGTTTTGATGAAGCTAATGAACATGATGAATGTCGAAATGTAATGGATGAACAATATGAATCTATAATGAAAAACAATACTTGGGAATTGACTAAATTGCCTAAATATAAGAAGCCCATTGGATGCAAATGGATATACAAACCCAAGTTTAAATCAGATGGTAGTATGGATAAGTATAAGTCTAGACTGGTTGCAAAGGGGTATTCACAAATAGAATGTATTGATTATGCTGAAACATTTGCACCAGTAGCTAAATTGAATACTATCAGAATGCTAATTTCTTTAGCTACAAAGTACCATTGGAAGCTACACCAGTTAGATGTTAAATATGCATTTTTGAATGGTGAGTTAAAGGAAGAGGTTTACCTTACTCAACCTGAAGGGTTTGTGGAAAAGGGGCAAGAACACTTAGTGTGTAAGTTAAAGAAAGCATTGGATGGACTAAAACAAGCACCTAGGTCATGGTATGAGAAGATAGACTCTTTCTTTCTTCAACAAGGTTTTATGAGGAGCAAAAGTGATCCAAATCTGTATACCAAATTTGATGAAAAGGGGTATATAGTATTGATCTCTTTATATGTTGATCATTTGATAATTACAGGAAATGCAGAGAAATTAACTGATGAAATCAAGGAGCAGTTGTCAAAAGTTTTTGAAATGAAAGATCTTGGTGAGTTACATAACTGCCTAGGTCTTGAAGTTTGGAGAAATGCAGGACAAAATTTTGTTTGTCAGTGTAAGTATATCAGATAAGTACTTAAGAGATTTAAAATGGATCAGTGTAAGTCTTTTACTGTTCCCATGCATGTAACACACCCACTATCATTAAAAAAAAAAAAAATCGGGGTTAATCTCCCACAATGGGGAATCTCTAGAAACCCTCATTAGCG
>ML788073.1:87022-142565 GCA_009831015.1 Picea engelmannii
TGGCCACTGACACGACCACGATCCGGCATCTCAGGTTCATGCTGCATTTGTCGTTGTAGGTCGGATAAGCTCTGCAGTAGAACTGCATTAATTTCGGTTTTCTTTTCTTGTTCTTTCATCATCCTTTCATTATCGGCCTTGCAGCTTTGCAATTTGACCATGAGACTCCTCACAGTCTCAACTAAGTCTGTAGGGGTTCCTACTGCTCTTCTTTCGTCAGACTCATCGACTCTATTGTGGGAGCCTTCTCCCACCTCTTGATGAGTCACCATATTCTGCGTTTGTAGATTCCCGCGGTTGATCGTCCGCTTAAATGTGAAAACAAACGCTGGATATTAGTATAGAATTAAATATATTTCATAATTTGTGCATAATTCCATAATTCTTTCACATGCATACACAGTTGGGTGTTCATATTCCAAGTTTTTAATCCTGGATAAGATAGCTAAGTCAGGGGTTACTCCTCATAGGAGTGTTTCGTACGAGGTTTATGCGCGACTGGTGCGACTGGTGCATGAGCCCAATTAGGCCGAGTGTTGTGACCATGCTCTGATACCACTTTGTAACACACCCACTATCATTAAAAAAAAAAAAATCGGGGTTAATCTCCCACAATGGGGAATCTCTAGAAACCCTCATTAGCGTAGTGCCAATCCTTGGCTCAATATCGGGATTCGGGGTTTCGAGAGTCAAAATTCATTCACCCCCCCCCATAACTTGCGATCCTCCGAATTCCGAAGTGCTCCTTAAGCATTCGCTCCCTAGGCTAAGCCTGTGATTCACTGTCTTTACGACCGTGGTCTTACCTTCTTTCGGGGCTACTCCTATCAGAGTTTTGGGATTTCCGATGTCGTAATTCACGAGTCCTCAAAACTCGCGACTCTCTGATCCCCGATATGCCCCTAATACATTAGCCCTCTAGGCTATACAATAGCCCATGTGACCATTTACCATGGGGCCACCGTCGTATAACTTCCCATCGGGATTTCAGCATTTGTGATGACACAAAACACATGTCCACGGGATTCGCGATTTCCTGATTCGCGGCGCGCCTTTTTGATCATGCTAGCCCCACTGGTTTAGCCCCTGGTCCACATGACCAAGTCTGTGACCACTACCTTATCCCCGTTGGGGCTACGGGGTTTCCATGTCACAGGACCCACGTCCACGGGACCCGCAGTATCCCGATTCCCGAATTCCTCCGGGTGCTTGATGCGCGTCCTCCCTACAGCTCCGTCCTCCTCCGCTACTGGGCTTGACAGCTGGCTCCCACTCATCGGGGTTTCGCGGTTCGCAATTTCGTAAGGCAAGAGTTCCTTGCATTCGAAAACCCCGATATTCCAAAACCCAACTATGTTAGATCCACTTACACGCGTCCCTCAATGATGGACGGTCCTAATGGTATCGGAGAATCGCGTATCGCGATTTCCTTGTGCACAAATCTCTTGTCTCCGGGAACCCCGATTCCCCGATCTCCGACTCTTCGGGATCCTCTGCCATGTGCCCCCGCTGTTTGGACGGCTCAGATCCCATCGGGAAATCGCGGATCGCGATTTCCTATTGCAACGGTTCTACACCCCTAATTATCCGATGAGAGAAATCCCGAAGCCTCCCAGAGCGCTGACACGTGTCCTGCCGAGATCAACGACTAGGACTCTTTCTCTGCACATTAGGGTGTAACCCCAGCGCAATTTCTCGAGATCTGACGGCTGTCGGGATTATGATCTAGGATTCGACGATTCAGATCATTCTTCCTACACACTTCCCTACCAGAGGCTATACTCTGTGCAACTCTTCCCGATCCAACGACTGACGGGTAATGTGAACCGAGATCTAACGGTCTAGATTCGTTCTTTTGGATCTTGGGATTTACGATCCCAATTTCTCGTTGCTCACGATGAGAGAGGGCAAGGAATGTAACGCCTGCGTTACTTTCGTCAATCTAATGGTCGTGAATGACTATGGTTCACCCGACGAGATCTCATCCGTCGACTTATCACTCTTCACAACGCTACTACCTTGGAACCTTAATGGAATCGTTCCTCCTCGTGCAGGGTTAATAAGGCCTGTGCATTCGAGTCCTTACTCTGGGTTCTTAGTGAACCTTTCCAAAGAGGAAATCTCTGTGAAGAGATCCTTACCGGGGCATTTTCGGAAGCGGATAAAGGAAGACAACTTCCCGAGAATGGCTGGGCATGATTGGCTTCATTTTATCAACGTACGTCGTGCATGGTATCCTTTGGGATAAGCATATATCAGCTTATTCATATCAAACATTACGCGAACACTCTCATGCTGCAATCCTTTACACTTTCATAGTTCTTATGAGCTAATATCTACTCCTTATCATCAATTAATACACAGACATTCCTACACAGGAAAACATGTACAATTCCACAAGTCTATGAACATATGTGACAGCATATAAATTCCAGATGCAATATGAGCAAAACACTTATCAGAAGTAAGTTCAGCAATGGAAAATGACTACTGAGAGGGGTGCTCGTTTCCACCCAACCATAGGCGTAGCGACTCCTACTGGATTTACCACTAGCCACCCCCGAGCTGAGACCACGGTGTCCTGAGACCTGCGTCTCTCCGTCTGCCAGTGTCCAAGAGCAAAGATTTGCAATTCCTCCTCTCTTTGATCACTCACTCTGCTTAGAAAATTTCCAGAGTTCCCCTCGCGTTCGCCCCCTTGTCAATCGTTTCAGCCATTCGCCTTATCCTATCGCGAGGTTGCGTGTGGCATGATTACCCTTGCGCTGGTCATTCATGATGTCTCTACGGATAGGCGGTTCACCTCCCCATCCCTCATCAAGCCATCAACCTACCAGCCTGCAAGGCATTAATTTCAGGGCTTGCGAGCCGCTTTTGGTTCTCCGGGCCAGTGGAGTCCAAAAATACGGTATTTTATTCATGGTGGAAGTTAACGCCCCTTTTTCAAGGTGCCCTCCACCACCATCGTGGTCTCTTTTCCGCACATCCCCTCTCAGCAGTCCTGCAATATAATTTCATAATGTTATTTACATTTATTGACCTCTTCCTGCGGGTCCATTTACATCACATATTCATACTTATGAGTTTTTCCATAGTCCTTGGCCAGTTCAGTTATATTTACAATCTGGGGGAAACAGGGTGTTACAATGCAACAGAATGTGAAACTTTCTTGCGATGATGGTTCGAAGGAGGTGAATGGAACTATGCATAGACAGATGGTGGGTAGTCTGAATTATCTCACCACAACCAGACCTGATATTTCATATTATGTGAGTGTGTTAAGTCAGTTCATGGAAAAACCTCATGAAAGCCATTGGAATGCAACAAAGGTAGTACTCGGGTATCTAAAAGGTACACTTGATTATGGTATTAAATATACTAATGCATCTGATGTTGAGTTGACAGGTTATTCAGGTTCTAATTGGGATGGAAATCTGGATGATCGAAGATCAACCACTGGATATGTGTTTGGCATTGGATCTGGGGTTGTTTCATGGAGCAGTAAAAAGCAGCCGACTTTATATTTGTCTTCTACTAAAGCAGAATATAAAGCCTTGTGTGCAGCAACTTGTGAAGTTGTTTGGTTAAGAAGACTTCTTCAAGATGTTGGAGAAGAACAAAATGAACCTACGATGATCAAATGTGATAATCAAAGTTCAATCAATCTTGCGAAGAATCTGATTTTTCATGCAAGGACAAAGCATGTTGAAGCTCAGTTTCATTTTGTTAGAGAAAAGTTGTAGTAAAATGAAATAGCTCTTATGTATTGTAATACTAGTGAAAATGCTACTGACATTTTCACTAAGCCTCTTGGAAAGATTAAGTTTGTTTTGTTTAGGGAGATGTTAGGTGTAGGAGAAAATCCATTCTCCATTAAGGGGGAGACTTGGAAATAATGGAGTAAGCGCCAGTTACAAGAGTAAGTTTACAAGAGTCATTAGCGTAGTTGAACTCTACCTCATTGAATAGAGATTCCAGTTATCTGTGGTGTGCATGTCATAGACTAAGTAGGTTAGTTTCCTATATAAGAATGTAAGGAGTCTTCATTAATCAATAGAGAAGTGAGCGTAGCCTCACCGTGTGTTGTTTTCTCCAATTTTAAGTATAACCGTAATACTAATGGAATTACTCTAACCCTATCTGCGAAAATAGTGAGTGATGTCACTTTTTCATTGTTCTATGAATTTGTGTGATGTGACTTTAGCAGCAGAAACAACAACCCAAGAATACACCCACATGATATGGTTGAATTACTGTGATATTGATTTTAGCGACAGAAGCAAGAACGGAGGACTACACAGACATGAAGGAATTACCTAGTAATTGGACTGGAGCGAATGGTATTAAACTCAGTAATTCACCTGAATCATGTATTAAAAGTGGCATTCCTGTTTTAATTTAAATGTAGACTCACACACCAAAAAAACAAAATGAAACGCCTGCCCTGCGATTCGTGGCAATGAGGCGAAAGCGCCAACTCTACACCACATACCACAATCTGAATGTCATCTTTCCTGTCACCTTTCCACACCTTGTCATTCTAGTTAAATGAGAGCCGGACATACCACTAGTGTCTTAATCACAATCATATTTAAGTAAATGTGAAAAAGTAAACATATAATAGCATCCATTGATCACAATCATATTTAAATAAATGTGAAAAAGTAAACACATAATCACATCCATTGATTAAAAAAAATGACCAAAAATATGCTCGCATCTTCCATTGTTGATTTTAATATTAAAATTTATTATTAAAAGATTAATTAATCCATCTATTTCAATAGGAAAACTACATAATAATACCATACCATACATTTGACTTCAAAGTTAATGAAAATGGACTTCATATTAATTGTTTACCATTAATGAAAACCAAATTATACTTTTGTTCTGAATACTAGTTAAAACCATTTATCATAAAATTTGAGTTCTTTTTATAGATTTTGAATAAAACTAATTTTAAAAATACAATTAAAAAAAAAGGTAAAAAGTAAAAATATAGAATATTTAGACTAAATCCTTCTTATTAGTTAAAACCATTTATCCAATAAAATTTGAGTTCTTTTTACAGATTTTGAATAAAACTAATCTTAAAAATACAATAAAAAAAAATAGTAAAAGTAAAAATATAGAATATTTAGAGTAAATCCTTCTTATTAATTAAAACTAATTTTTAATTTTAATAATATACATTTGGAAAAAATTCATTAATTTGATTTTTTTTAAATTAAAAAATTATTTTTAACTTTAATAATTTTTCCATTGTAATTGTTAATTTAGTATCAAAGTCAACTAAACTTGACTTTTCATATGAGTTAAAACGATTTTTTGAATTTTTTTAAAACTAAAAACTTATTTTTAATTTTAATAATTTTTCCATTGTAATTGTTAATTTAATCTCAAAGTCAACTAAGCTTGACTTTTCATATGAATTAAAACGATTTTTTTATTTTTTTTAAAGTCAACTAAGCTTGACTTTTCATATGAATTAAAACGATTTTTTTATTTTTTTTAAGTAAAAGCTTATTTTTTATTTTAATAATTTTTCCATTGTAATTGTTAATTTAGTTCAAAAGTCAACGAAGCTTGACTTTTCGTATGAGTTAAAACGAATTTTTAGATTTTATGATATAGTTTATGAAAAAAAATTATTAATTTCACGAGTCTTTCTCTCTATATTTTTTCCGTTAGTCTTTCTCTCTATATTTTTTGCGAGACATTTCAGCTCAGTATCTTAATTCAGTTTTATCTCGTAAATGATAATATCGTAAACACAGTAAATTTAATTATAAATATAAATGATAATATCGTAAACACAGTAAATTCAATTATAAATATAAATGATAATATCGTAAACACAGTAAATTCCTTATAAATCTTCATGGTCAGAATATATCAAGTTTCAAAGCCAGATTTGTTAACTCCAGTTCTCATCTTCGTGGTCAGAGCACATCACAGACAACCAAACAGGTAACAAATTTTTTTATCACTTTTAAAATGGCAATAAAGTCTAAGAAAGCAAAATTAAAATTAAAATCAAATTGTTATGACTTTTAAAATGGGAATAAAGTCTAAGAAAGCAAAATTAAAATAAAAATCATATCTTGTAGAACATTAAAATACCGCACAAATCCTGCAGAGAACAGTATGGTAATTACACCGTTCATAGTTTGTAAGTCGAAGATATATATATCACATCAGCTGGTTATAGTGTCACTACAAGTGAATATATGTTTTATTGACACATTGTTATTTAGAAATAGATTTTGAAAAATAATAAAATACTTATTTGTGTAGATTTAGTGGTAGGTTAAAGATTCTATTAAATGATGATTTTTTGTTGGGATATTTGCTTGAAATTAGGTGAGAAATTGTTGGATTAGTGGATTTGAGTGATTATTTCTATATAATTTAAGTGTCCTGAAAGTTTTTCACCATGATAAATCCATTTCTACTTTAAAAAATAAATTTTAAACAATAAAAAATAATTATTCGTATAAACTTTGTTGAAACAGCATTAGTAGGATCCACGTTAAACTTCCTCGCTGTCGGAATCTCATTGCCAAGCAACCGGTAAAATTTAAAAAAATACCAAGGCGCATATGGCTTTGTACCGAAAGTTGGAATCACCCAAATGCCGACATCTTCAATATTTTCTATGAATATGAAATGTAAAAACTCATTAAATGCTCCTTTAATTAAAGGATGTAATGAAAAATTTGTCCATGATGTGATGTTTTAAGTCTTATTGTATTTTTTAAGTTAAGTTTATTAGATTCGTAAGTAATAATTTTTTAATAATTTTTTTTTTAAATATTTGAATAAGATTTCTTTTATACATTATGCGATTGGTTTATTGTTTTTTCATTATATATATATATATACCATAGTATCATCATCAATTGATATGATGGAAAATAAGCTAATCTTTAAATCAGTGTATAATGTATAATTTTTTCTTTTAAAATAATATTGATTTTTCAAAAAAAAATATAATTAGAAAACAATTTATCAAGTAATTAAGACAAATATTATTGTTTTCGAGATGTAGGACAATAAGTGATGAAGTGTGTTGTTAAGGCGTTCTGTGATGTTAAAGTCACCTTTTGAAAACTTGAGGGGACAAAAAATCCAACCATATTAAGGGTTGATGTGGCTCACACAAAGTATAACAAATAAACAAAAAAAACTAAAACACATATTATTACTTATTAATATTACAATATTGCAATATTGCTTAGCTTAAGAAAAATATTATAATTAGAGAACAATCTATCAAATAACTAACTACGACAAATATTATTACTTATTATACCTGCCTATAAGCATGGTATATAGTTTTGAGTTAGGCTTGACTTTCTATTAGTTTATGGTTGACCAAAAAATATGCACCCCTTTATCTAAAGTTTTAAAAAATAATGATTTATTTTAAATTTCAAATCTCATTTATCTGAGATCTTATTGGCCAAAGACTTTGAAGACTTATTGTTGCCTTCGCTCCCCCCAAATTTTATTGTAATAAATATTTATGCTATCTAGTCATTTCATGCCTACTCCTTCTCTCTCTATCTCCTTAAACAATATTTTCATTATTATATTCAGTAGGTATATGCTACCTAGTAACCTTGTTAATATTGTAATATTGCTTAACTTAAAAAAAATATTATTACTTATTAATATTGCTTAAATCTTTTATATATTGTAATTATTTTTGAATAAATAGGTTGGAGTGATAAAGGGACATGTTTGGAATAAATAGGTTGTTTGATAATTTTTTGCTATAATTGTTGTCATTCTAATGCTATCTTTCATTTAAGGAGAGCCCCTTTTATTTTAACAAATAATTAAAATATTTTAAAGATTTATGTTTTAGTTTTTATGTGTATATTTTTTTATTTTTTTTTTGGGTTTAATTTAGCTATATTTCTTTTAAAGAGAGTCTCTTTTATTTTAACGAATAATTAAAAGATTTTAAAGATTTATGTTTTAGTTTTTATGTGTAATTTTTGTTTAATTTTAATGACACAAGTTTAAAAGGTTGAAGTGGAAGTGTAGTTTTGAAAAAATGATTAAAAAAGGTTGGGAATTTTATTTTGGTTTTTAGAACAATTTTAACTCAAAAAATTTCTAGTATTAAAAATAAATGAAATGAACTCTATATTATCCTTCTCTTAGAGGTTGGACTTCTCATTCATGAAGAATAAGGTTTGATTAAATACTTAATGTACAAGTATAAGATAATTAACATTAAGTATAAGAGGATTCCAAACATTGCTTTGAATTGTATTAAAAACCATTTGAAAGTAAAGAAAGTGTAATAAGATGCAAATCCTTGACTAATTTATTGGAGGATAGACAAATAGACTACTCTACAAAATATGAATATCATTAAAAGCACTATCACAACTAAGAGATTGTGGTGCAACATATAAATATGAAAAAATTGATGTGCTATAAAGAGATCATTAACTTCAAGTTAGAATAGCAAAAGTATCTTTTTAATACACCCAAATTAAAGAAAAAACTTAACATTGATAAAATAAGAATCAACTCTCATGAGTTTTATAGTAAAATTGGGCACTAAGAAAGACCTAAATCATTATATAATCTTGTGATACAAAGAAAATGAAGGATGAGAAAAAGTTTCTCTTTTATTGCCTTTTCTATGGACATGTAAGGTTTTAATTTCATAATATTTACAATATCGTTGATATTCATAACTTGTTAATTCATGAAAAACAAACAAAGTTAAGAATGTGTCTCTTGAAACTTTTGGATCATAAAAACTAAATGTTGAAATAAACTAATTAATGTAGGTTTATCAAATGTCTTAAGGTCCAATAGACTAGAGTTGGTCTTATTGGATGGTACCATCATCATTGTCATCAAAATATATTAACATGTCGTCAAAATTAACAAAAGGTGACAACCAAGGAATCAAGGATGGATGTGAAGGGTAATGTCCAAGTATAGAAAGCGATTGTACCATTTTCGATGTTCCATGTGGTACTATGATGATTGAAAGAACATAGGGAAGGGTTATCTTAAGCTTAATGGAAATATGAATTAAGCTCTCATGGTCTTGATGTGGCTATGATGTGGAATTGAGAGTAGTAATAGTTTATATCATGATGGCTCTACAACTCTTTAAGGTTTCTTGAATATAGCACTTTAAATGAAGACTATTTCACTGTTTCATTTAATTATCGAATTGGGATTTGTTGGTGAAATCATGAAATATTGGTGTTGTATACACAAAATTTAAGATCTAAAGATTGAATGATCATCGAATGTATGACTATTTAATAAAAACATGGTTCTCAACAAACTACTCTAATTGCATAAGTTTTAAAAGGAAAGTTACATAAAAATGAAAATCATTCAGAAACTACTTTAACTGTACTCTTCTAGTTTGACAGGTGGCAATGCTTAAGTTGGGACAAATGCTAACCAAGACTAGTCACAAATTTTGTCCTCTTTATGCTATGTTTGTAAAACTTAGAAATACAATCATTTCATAGTAAATACAAGCATGAAAGAAACTCATTCAACAATGAAACAAGCAAATATATATGCAATGTTAATATAATGGCAACAAAGATATAACAAATAACTTATAAACAATTATGTGAACAACAAATCTAGACAAGAATATAAACAAGCTTATACACAGATGATGGCCTTGTGCCTTTGAAGTGGGCCCTTCCTTCAAAAGACTCAGCAATACAAAAAAAATTGGCTATAGTATAAAAGTAGATCACTCATGAAACTAGAAGTGAAATGATTATATTACTTGGAATTTGAAAATCACAACGTATTATATATACTGTCTTCGTCACCTAAAATGAAAAAAACTAATGTATATATAATGTCTTACTGGAATATTTCATAACTACATCTAAAACCCTACAATTATGGATTTATCAATTACAAAGTTTTAAGATGTTGTGCCTTAAGAGGAAATTCGTAGTTCTAAGATAATAAAGAGTTAATGCAAGAGGTTACAATCACCTAAATTCCTGGAAAGTTTTGGGTAAAGATCGTGCACATGCACAAATGAACTTGTGCATGCCTATTCGGTTTTTGTGTGCACTCAAGCAGTTGTGCAGTGTGTTATAGGAGGTGTGTGCACCAGTCCAAGTTTTGATAATGCACTCCAGTTCCAGTTTTTCCAATGCACACAAGTCTGAGTTTTGTTATGTGCAGAAGAAATTAAGAAGACATCACATGCACGCTAGAATCAAGAAAATAATCTTCACGAAATATTCCCGAATGATTACTTCAAGAAACATGAGAGATCATGGAGCAGTAAGGATATGAGCAGGAAAAGTAGTTAATATTTCTACAATTTAGAAGAGGCTACGCGGAATGCATGTGGGTGACAGAATAATTTTGGACTAGTAGTTAGAGGAGTGAGTGAGGCACAATTGAAAGTGATTGAGCGCCAGAGATAAGAAGAAAATGAAAGGGGGAAATGATGAAAGAATGAAGGTTGTTGTTGTTGTTTTTATTAGTCATTTTATCTATCTTATTGGTTATCTAATGTTGTTATCACTTTCCCTGACCTCACTCTGAGCATATGTTTTCTAATGTCTCTGGTTGTGAGTCTGGTCTGTCATATCTACAGAGTCTAAAGAAAGTGCATGGCGCTATGTAATGTAATACTAGGAAAATGTGCAAGAGAGAAGGGATATGTTGTTTTCAATTGATGAGTTGCTTAATGTATGTCTATGAATGGTTGAATAAAGATAATAAAGATGCAGTGATTTTGGTCTTATGATGTATTGACAATGTGTCCATCGAATGTATGTGTTGTCATTATTTCTTGATAGTCATTAAGTAGTTTGCAATGAATTGTATGAATCCCAACCTGAATGGATTCTTCTGTAATTAGTCCTTCATCACTGACACAAGAACATATGGTCTCCATGACTCTCATGGCATCTAGGGTGAGACATTCTTCATTCTTTGGCTGAGGATTGATATGTCGACACCTTGGTGTTTTTGTTGGTCAACTATAGATGAACCTTGGGTCTTCAACCCCCCAACATTAAGAAGGACGTGCACAAGCATAGAGTGAGATAACAAATGGTTCTAGTTGTTGATATTATGGTAGTTGCAAGAGGTATTTACCTCCACGTGTAACCTTGACGAGAATAGAATATTATGGGAAGCAAGAAGAAACCCTAAAGAATTGGACATAACCCTAGAAGACAGGTCAGCTAAAGGAAATATTTAATATTATGTGTTTAGCCTCCAGAATGAGAAGTCAACCCAGACAGCTCAAGAAAAATAGTATAAATACAGGAATCCAAATCTCATTTGGTACACACAACTCACAAATGCAGAAGTGAAGAAGTGCGCACTGCAGAAACTGGGTAAGTGCGCAAGTCTGAGGAGTAGCTGCAGCTGCAACTACTACAACCTATATTCTCGGTTTAGGCTTGGAATTTCTATTGGTTATGGTTTGAAATTTTTTCCTTGTATGCTAGATCTGGATAGAGAGGTACGCTACATTGATTGGATATTAGGCCTAGGGTTTGCTTCCAAAATCATTCTCTGTCAAGGTTAAGGTGCTCAGGGGTGGATTTGGCCTATGTTTAGGTGACATTATTGCTATATTGTCTATGGTTAAACGAGCACATATATTAATTTCTAACATGTTATGGGACCACACTATCTTCGAACAGTCTAACCACTGGAAGATAGATTGGGAGGATTTGCTCAGTTGTAGTTGCAGTTGCAGCTAATTTTTTGTTGCAGCAACGAAACATCATACCTTGTGAGAATCTCTCAGTTAAGAGATCAACTACAAGCTATTGAAGAAATCATTTCAGAGAAGGAACTGGTAAATATAGTACTCAATGGCCTTCCCAATACATGGGATGCATTTGCCGTAAGAATGAACACAAGAAAGGAGTATCCCACATTTGAATAACTTTGGACTTGTTGTGCATAAGAAGAATCAAGGAGTAGCGCAAAAGAGAAATCCCAAAATAAATATGATGATCAAGCTTTCATAGCAAAGTTCAAGAATTTTAGGAATAAGAAGAAGTTTGGCTCAAGGAAAAAACCAAATCAAGAAAAGGATATCTCAAATATACAATGCTTCAACTGTCGAAAATATGGTCGCTACAAGAACCATTGTCTTGAGTTAAAGAAAAGGAAGGAAACAGACGAAGCAACAGTTGTCGAAGAAAGAGAACCCTCAAAGAAGGCCAAGCAGGATAAAAAAAACTTATTCTTATAAGACAAGGTAACAATATTCTTCATAGTTCTTGTACATACCATGTTTACATAGTTTTTGTACATATCTTGCATATCTATTTCTTAGAAGATAAGATGTTCAAAGAGAAAGAATACCTATGGAATAATAACAAGATAAGGATTTCTATCACGATAACTACAAGTCAAGCAATACACATGAAAAGATGAAGGACATGACAATCCTTGGTAACAACTCCTATGGAAGCTATTACATAAGTAACAACTACAAGATAAGCCAAAATCAGAATCAAACTTGAAGAAACCTAGAAGAAGTAAAAACAAAAAGAATTCAACAATCAAGAGGAAATTAGACTACTTGTGACACTTTGCAGAAGGAAATAAGGATGCAGACGAAAGTGTGGACTCTCTTAGATGGAGGGAGTTGATTATATAATTCCAAAAGAAGAGAATGCATTTATGCATGAAGCAAGGATTATGAGGGAACTAATCCTAAATAATATGATCCATTGAGGATTATGAAATATCTATGTATGTTCCCATTGATGGTAGCAACCATGAAAAGAAGCATGTGTTCAGTCTGACTTTAGAAGTCTTCTTCGAAAAGAAGCCTTAAAGTATCCCTGGTTGTCCATTCACATCCATGATCCTATGATGAAAGGAAGAAGTTGGAATCTTCGGGGCATGGAATCTATAGAAAACTCCATGGACCCAAGAGCTAAAGAGAAACAAGAGGAAGAACATGAAGATTCTGAGAGAGAAAGAAAAGCCAGAACAACCAGTCATTATATCGAGAATCACAAGAACACTAGTTTGGTTTGAACCCACTAGAAGCAATCAAGAAAAAGAAATGGAAGTTGTGATCAAGAACAATGTATGAAAGACTTATGAATGGAAGCATTGCGAGATTCAGAACTAGAGGTTCTCCCAAATGGAGGGAGAAGACTATGATGATAGCTTGTTCCAGTAACCAGACATACCTCTACCTCAGTCATTATATCTTCTGAAATATCTTCGGTTTGGAGTTTACATGAGATGAATGTAAGGATTTTTCTCCTCAACATAGTAATTGAACAAGAAGCGTATGCAGAGAAACCTCAAGGTTTTGAGGTATACCAGAAAGATACCCTTGTATGCAGATGGAAGAAGATCTTGTATGGATTCAAACAACTTGGTGTAGAGCCTCTCATGCACAGCAAAAGCATCGTGAAAACTTTATGTTATCACATATAGTTGTCAAGGGCAATAGGTTCTCCAAGTTCACACCTGCACAAGAAGCATTAAAGTGCAGCGTTCAGAGCAGTCTTGGAAGGCCCGAAGCGCCGAAGTCCTGGAAGGCCCGAAGAACCGAAGTCCCAAACACCTAAAGCCTGAAGGCCCAGAGTAAGTCTCAGTTGTCTGATTCATAGGGACGCATGGCGCTAGATCCAAGAAGTCACAGTTTCGTGAATAAGAGGTTTTAGCATGGAGCACGGCGCAAGTTTGCGAAGTGCGAAATCATGAAGCGCCCAGGAATTGGGCCCATGATCATAGCTCGTGATCATATGGAAAATGGGGCCATAAATAAGGGTAAGATCCTATTGATCGGCTGGCAACTGGGGTTTTCTAGGAAGCAATCGTGGCCATAAAATTCAAAGCAAGACCAATCGTCGATCTGAATAAGGCCGCTTCGCAATTTCTTGCATCGAGATATTTAGAATCAAGTGAAGTGGAGACTCTTGAAAGATGAAATCCCAAAGTGCCTTTGGATATGAGTCCCAGGTCATGGACCGAGGTCGCATGCAGGATGGAGCGATGGAGAGGAGTTACGCCAAAGGCCGAAAGAGCCTGTATTGGTCACAAAAGAAGATTTGCATGGCCTCGAGGTGTCGGGATTGACTCAAAAAAGTCGTGGGCACCGCCTGGAACTTTCATGGGTGTCAAGCCTCATCCTAATCCCGATGAAGGTAGTTAATGGAAATGGGGGTGGTGGTTGAGACCTTGTCTCACCTCATAAATGGAAAGCATGGAAGAAATGGTTGTTGGAGCAGACTGTTAGCCCAAAGTTCCCCTATGGACAGATTTTCCTGCAAAGCCCATATTGATTTGAGGTAGTGTTTGACAAAAGAATTCCTACACAGTCTGACAAAGAAGATGCAAACGACAAGCATTGAATGTGGTGGCCAGAGCACGCCCCTGGTGGTTGTGAATAATTCTGAGTATAAGTAGTTAGTTTTGATATTTTGTTAAGCAGGTGGAATGGTTGAGCTAGGCTCCCTGCTATTGTAATATGTTGATGAAGAACACTTGTTCTTTGGTTATGTACTTGATTTGAGACTTCTTGATTAATCTAAGTCAGTTTTCTTACCCCATCGTATTTGCCTCTGATACTGAGAGAGTTCATGAATGAATGATTCACATGAATTGTTGTAACTGCATTATGATGAATGTTTGATTATAGTGTTGTTATAATTTCTTTCAATTTCTTTGAGATTTGAATTCAAGAGGATATTGCGTTCAAGTTTTTCCTCCTTAGGCTGCTGGAAAACATGATTTCCACGGCAGAACTCTACACTCTCCTCACCAAAGTCTTCCCTCTATTCACCCTTACTCCAACTTACTGGCTGAAGTTGATTCCAATCCTCAATTTCTTGTGCATGCTAGTCCATATTTCGGAGTTAGAACGTTATTATCATTGATTCTTCTCCATTTGACCTCTTAAAACTCAATTACATTGACATAAACTGATGGGTACTGGGCTTACCTTTTATGCAATATGAAGGTGACTTCTAGTGCTAACATTTCTGGCGTCGTTGTCGGGGAACGAATTGAAGACTTTTCCCTGGGATAGAATGACAAATAACTTTTGATTTTGAAGGTGCATCAGATATCATAACCATTGAAGATTGTATTTTGCACCTAGTGACTCCACAATTAAAGACTCCACTAGGGAGGATCATGTTGACAAAAAGATGACCATATCGAAGGGGAAGACCAAGTATCAGTTTATGAGCTTTCTTCATGAAATATTGTTTTTATTTATCAGGCCATTTCTCTCTTTCCCTTTACATATAAAGAGGATTATCCTCTGCTTTGTCTATTCAGATTATTGTAAGCCTTCCTTCATTTATCCATCCTTGGAAGAATAAAACATGCCCCCTTCTTGTGTTGTAGATGTCGATCTCGTGTCTTCACCTCTGCCTATTCATAAAGGTGAGATCTATATTGCATCTCCTCTCGAAATTGATCACCCTTGTAGCCCTGAGGAGGTTGAAAATAATTCACAATCTTCTCAAATCTCATTACCCTCCATTATTCCTGCTAAGCCTTGCCATCAACTCGTTAATCCTCATTATCAACCCACTACTTTTCAAATTAAAATCATAAATAAGTCGTTTAAAACTTTAAGGCTACCACATGACCTTCATTCATATCCTCGTTATTCCTTTGAGTATCTTCCTCGATTTTCCGTAGAGGATCATATTACAGTTGAGAGGCATTTGGAGGCCTTTGAGAGATTTATCGATCAGTACGAGATTGTTCATGATGATTTTTCCATGAGATTGTTCTCAAACTTTTTGTTTGGAGATGTTGTTGTGTGGTTTAAATGTTTGGGAGCTGGTTCCATTGGTTCTTGGATCGAGCTATGCAATGCATTTCTTAAGTGGTAGGGTGAGAACAAGTCCCTTGATCAGTACTTGGATGATTTTAATGCCTTGAGGAGAGACGAAGAGGAAGCCTTAGTTGTCTTCAATAGGAGGTTTTACCGTGTTTATCATAGTATGTTTGTGGAGATCAGACCCACAAATACTATTGCCATGGTATACTATGTCATGGATCATCATTCAGAGCTTGTTCTTCTCTTGAGAGAAATAAAATCTTCATCTTTAAGACACTTGTTTGAATATGCTGAAGAAGTCGAAGAGAACATTCAGGCTAGCAAGGGGATTTATATGCAAGCATATCTTGAAAAATTGTATGTGCCTAAGGAAGAAGACCGTCAACATGTTTCAGATTTTGAGCAAGAAGATAGTGATTATGAATCAAAGATAGAACAAAAACAAGGAAAAGAGACTGTAGCTACTAATGATTGAGAGTTTTTTTCAAAGGAGCAGGGAGGTTTTTTATTTGCAAGCAGAGAGGCATTTACAGAGGAGCAACCCGGTCTTCTAAAGAAGCCAAGATTTTGTCACATGATTCATGATCCTATGGCTATATACATGGAACCTTATGTTTCATATTTTGAGGATTTCCAAGAGCATACCACAGAGCCTTTTCCTTTATACATTGAGGAAAAACATTGTGTGGAAAATTGTCATTATGTGCCTACAGAAGACAAAGAGTAGAGTTTTCCCATGGTTCTTGTTTATGATGATTATGATAATGATCCTTGGGAGAGTCATGAAGAAGAAGAGGGAGAACCAAATGTGCAGTTCATATCATGCCCAGAGCCTACAAATGAGCAACCATCACTTAGGATCAGTTAGTCGTTCACTCACCCGTGCTTGCCAAAGACATTCATCCATCTGTGAGCAGTTGTAAGACAGAGCATGTTTTTTGTCACCAGCCCAGTGGATTTGGTCATTTCTCTATGAACTTGTAAGGGAGTACATGGAATTGCATTTCCTTCAAGTCTTGGAGCAACTCAACTTTATCCTGACTTTAGCACTGGGAGGAGAGCTGAAAAGCGTAATCATTTTGTTGTCACAGTTACATTGTTTTTATTTGATTAGTGACAGAGTAAACAAGTTTACAGCTAAGGAGTTGCTTGAATGGCTATGGTGGAAGTTTTCTTTCAACTAGCGCTTTGTAAAAATCAATTAGTCTAGGAATGTACACAAATAGGCTCCTCCTTGAGCCCATGTATTTTTCTTTCATTTTTAGGATAGTGTTCTTGTCGGCCTTTAATCCTTAGCAGGATGTTTTTTTGAGCATGACTCTATAGCCCAATGCATAAGGTGACTAGAACTACTTGTTCTTGGTAGCTTGCAAGGAGCATGCCATCCCCTGTGGAGAAAAATGTTATCACATATAGTTGTCAAGGGAAACAGGTTGTCCAAGTTCGTGGCCTGCACAAGAAGCGTCAAAGTGCAGCGTTCAGAGTAGTCCCGAAAGGCCCGAAGCATCGAAGTCCCGAAAGTCCTGAAGCGCTGAAGTCCCGAAAAGCCTGAAGCATCGAAGTCCCGAAGCGTCGAAGTCCCAAAAACCTAAAGCCCGAAGGCCCGGAGTAAGTCTCAGTCGTCTGATTCAAAGGGACGCATGGCGCCAGATCTGAGAAGTCGTGGTTTCGCGAATTAGAGGTTTTAGCATGGAGCATAGCTCAAGTTTGTGAAGTGCGAAATCACGAAGCGCCCAAGAATTGGGCCCATGATCATAGCCCGTGATCATATGGAAAGCGGGGCCATAAATAAGGGTAAGCTCCTATTGAGCGGCTGGCAACTAGGGTTTTCAAGGAAGCAATCGTGGCCATAAAATTCAAAGCAAGACCGACTACCGATCTGAATAAGGTCGCTTCACAATTTCGGGCATCGAGATATTTGGAATCAAGTGAAGTGGAGACTCCCGAAAGATGAAATCCCGAAGCACATTTGGATATGAGCCCCAGGTCATGGCTTTAGGTCGCATGCAATATGGAGCGATGGAGAGGAGTTGCACCAAAGGTTGAAAGCACCCGTATTGGTCACAGAAGAAGATCTACATGGCCTCAAGGCGTCGAGATTGACTAAAAAATGTCATGGACGCTGCTTGGAACGTTCATGGGTGTCAGGCCTCGTCCTGATCCTGGTGAAGGTAGTTAATGGAAATGGGGGTGGTGGTTGAGACCTTGTCTCACCCCATAAATGGAAAGCATGGAAGAAATTTTTGTGGAGGCAGACTGTCAGCCCAAAGTTCCCCTATGGACAGATTTTCCTGCAAAGCCAATATTGATTTGAGGTAGCATCTGACAAAAGAATGCCTACACAGTCTTCTAGATAAGATGCATATGGTAAGCCTTGAATGCGGTGGCCAGAGTGCACCCTTGGTGGTTGTGGACAGTTCTGAGTATAAGTAGTTAGTTTTGATATTTTGTTAAGCAGGTGGAATGGCTGAGCTAGGCTCCCTGCTATTGTAATATTTTGATGAAGAACACTGGTTCTCTTGTTATGTACTTGATTTGAGACTTCTTGATTAATCTAAGTCAGTTTTCTTACCCCATATTATTTTCCTCTAATACTGAGAGAGTTCATGAATGACTGATTCACATGAATTGTTGTAACTGCATTATGATGAATGTTTGATTATAGTGTTGTTATAATTTCTTTCAGTTTATTTGATATTTGAATTCAAGAGGATATTGCATTCAATTCTTTACTCCTTGGGCTGCTAGAAGACCTGATGTCCACGGAAGACCTCTACACTCTCCTCACCAAAGTTTTCCCTCTATTCACCCTTACTCCAACTTACTGACTGAATTTTATTCCAGACCTCAATTGCTTGTGCATGCTAGTCCAGATTTTGGAGTTAGAACGTTATTATCATTGATTCTTCTCCATTTGACCTCTTAAAACTCAATTACACTCACATAAACTGATGAGTACTGGGATTACCTTCTATGCAATCTGAAGGTGAATTCTAGTGCTAACACTTTCTATAACAGATATAATGTATCAGAATGGTTATTCAAAAGTTCAGAATGATGGATTGTTAATCCATGAATAAATCTCATGATGACAGAGGAAGTGCTACTTGGATACGTTTCAGTTTGAGCCTTGCCACAATGTCATGATCTAGCAGGAAACAAAAGTGTTGTATTCAACCATGATATATTGTAATGATCAAAGCTATATGAAGCCTTCAGAGAAAACTAGTGTTCCAGATATACCGAAATACATTGAGATCAAGCATTACATTCTCCATGATGAAGTCCAGAAAAGAGAAGTGGTTCACCAATATATCTTCACAGATGAGCAAATAGAAGATATATTGGTAAAGCCTCTATCCAAGATGAAAAAGTTTGTGTACTTAAGAAACAAGTTGGAGCTCGTGGAGACCACTTCCTTATTGAAAAAGGCAGAGATTACTCTAAGGTTGGGAGGAAGCACTAATGTGTTATTGATTTATGAACAGTCATTTTTCAGTTCGAAAAATGGTCGAGGATGAGAAGTTCCTTTCCAGTTCCGAAAGTGGTTTGAGATTTCTAATGGACAAGCATTTTCCAATTCAGAAAATGTTCTAAATCGGACAATCATTTTCATAATGAAAATGGTTCGATAGATTTTTTATGTACCATAGACAGTGATTCCCCTTGTGGCCAGTGTGGGGGAATGGTCTAGGACAATCATTCTTCTTGGAAGTCACTCTAAGTAGTGGTGAAGTAGAATGGTCTGCCTCGTTAGGAAATCATTCTTTTGAAGTTCACAGTTGTGAGCAGTTTCGAAGAACGGTTCGTTTTGGAGGTTGGTGCAGGACAATCATTTCCATTAGGAAATGATCCAGACAATAATTCCCTAAGGAAGACTCATTCTCTCTAGGTTGCATTATTTTTAGTGCTGGAGGAATGTCCCAGTTAGGTGAATGGTCCAGGTTCAGCAATCAGGGACAGACATTCTCTAGGGCAGACTCATTCTATCCAGGTTGCACTATGTTTAGTGCTAGAGGAATGGCCCAGTTAGGTGAATGGTCTAGGCTAAAAAATTAGAGATAGTTATTCTTCTATGCTTGATAAGAATAGTCTAGATATCCCATGGCTGATGTTTTAATTTCTAAGGGTATATGCTCTTCTAGATCTCACAGATGTGAGTGGAAGAATGGCCCAGATAACTCACTTTATATCATGATATTTTTTTTTGTGCGGGTTGATATCAAATGATATGATTGTTATGGAGACTGTATGTCTCTAGACAATAGCTCTATGTTATTGTGGTGGATTTGTTCCACTGGTTGTGACTATGTGTCATTGACTAAGTAGTCGTGTGCTACTTGGTGTGGTAGTGTACCACTGGATTGTAGTTGTGTACTACTATGAATAGACACAATTGTGTTCTATTGAATGACATTGTTTTTATTCCCATGTAGACTATCAATAGTGTTGAAAATGATTATCAGCTAGATGGATAGTCACTGTGCTTGTGGACAGACATTCTCCAGGCAGAGAATGGTCCAGATAGAACAGATTGTTGGTGCACAGGTATTCTCTCTGTGAAAAATGGTCCAGGTTGATAGTTTGTTGACATTTCATGGACTAGTATTTTCCCAAGGCACAGAATGTGGCTCGATTACGAAAATGGTTCAGGAACGATATTTTCTAAGGCATATAGGTTGAGATGGATCTCTATGGTACATATGACTCGATTGGAAAATAGTCCTAGATTAACATTCCTATAGGAATGGTCTCTGTAATCCATAGCATATCTCTTAGCATTTGTTGGGACAATCATTCTTCTAGGACATATGTCTGAATTAGAAGAATGGTCCTTGTATCACTCTGTGGAGTGAGTGACTTATTCAATGTCATGCCTGATTACTCAGATGGAGTATGGATTCAAGAGATGATGCAATTCATGCTATCAGATGATAGTGTTAATGGTTCTCGTGATCTAATCATAATATAGCTTTTACGACTATGATGATGCTAACGGTTAAATGGTATGTGTGTGCTCAAGACCATTTCCTTCAATACCTCCCTAGCTAGGAGGGAGTGTTGATATTATGGTAGATGCGAGAGGTATTTACCTCCACGTGTAACCCTGCCGAGAATAGAATATTCCGAGAAGAAAGAAGAACCCCTAAAGCATTGGACATAACCCTAGAAGATAAGTCGGCTAAAGGAAATATTTATTATTAAGTGTTTAGCCTCCAAAATGAGAAGTCGGCCCAAAAAACTCAACAAAAACAGTATAAATACAGGAATTCATATCTCATTTGGTACACACTACTTGCAACTGCAGAAGTGAAGAAGTGTGCACTGTAGAAACTGGGTATGTGCGCAAGTCTGAGGAGAAGCTGCAACTGCAGCTACTGCAACCTATATTCTCAGTTTAGGCTTGGACTTTCTATTGGTTATGGTTTGGACTTTATGCCTTGTATGTTAGCTCTGGAGAGAGAGGTACGCTACATTGATTGGCTATTAGGCTTAGGGTTTTCTTCCAGAATCATTCTCTGTCAAGGTTAAGGTGCTCCGGGGTGGCTTTGGACTATGGTTGGGTGACAATATTTCTATATTGTCTATGGTTAAACGAGCACATATTTTAATTTCTAACACTATTGCCAGGACCTGAAGGTTTTTTATTGAATGATGAAGGCAAAGAATGAGGTGGCATCCATCTCGGGAAGAAATCCAAGATTATTTGATTGAAAAGGAAGATGATTTTCTTGGAGGAAAACGCAAGGTCTGAATACCAATGTCAAGTGATGGAAGGACATGTATCTCTACACTGATATCCATGAAATTTTCTTTGTTGAATTTCCTTCTCTACTATACAAATGGTTGAAGGGGAAAACTTCTACTAATACTTCTTTGAGGCCAAAAGAACCATTGGTTTGGGATCAGTTCACGATTGATAGACTGAAGGCATTAGATAACACGCTGACGTAAGCCATTGATTTCTAGTTTTCTCAGGTGAAGGAAGGGTATATAATTGAGTTTTTTGTTGACTGCATTGATTCTTCTAGCAAGGATGAGAGAAAGTTCACGAAAGGACCTAGGAAAAGGATGCTAGAATAAATCCCACTCTAGATAAATATGTTGTTAGTGGAGAAGGGATTGATGCACATGGATCCTGACAGGATGGTTGAGTAGACTACCCTAGCACTGGGGGGGATGAGAATACAAGGGAAAAGTGATAGAGGAGATGGATCCATTTAGAAGGATCCAAAATTTGTTAAAATGAGGTGAGTAGGATGGACCAAGAAGAGCATAGGAGAGAGAGAGTTGAAAGATACACAAGAAGAGTTGATTCAAGGAGGAGAGTGAAACAAAGAAGTGTAAGCAAGATAGAAAGGGTTGCACAGCAAGGGGTCATGCCCAGAATGAAGAAGAAGGAGATTGCACTAGGTGAAAGTGTGGGAGAGTGTGTTGTACTAGAAAAGAGCACAAATGAGGATAGGTCGACGAAGAGGCGTAGTGTTGAGAGTAGGGTATCTAGTGGAGATAATAGTAGTAGTGGTAGTAGGGGATCAGAAGAAAATTTCCAAACCCCTTGGCTATTGTGCAATGTCACAAATTTGGAGGAAGATGAGGTGCAGAGTAGAGGCACAAAGGTAGGAGAGGAAGATGAACGACCCCCGAGAGGAGGGAGAGAAGAGTTATTAATAGTGGATGGTATTACATGGTTGCAGGTAGGAAACTCTTTGGGTTCCCTCACAATAAGTGTTAGAAGAATATGGAGTTACCCCCCCTTGAAACACCCCCCTTGTGCATTTGTAGCCAAGAAGAAATAAAAACAAATAGTGAGGCGATCGGAGTAGAAGCTAGAGTAGGAGAATAAAGAAGAGAATATATGAGTGAAGAAGAAGATGAATCCAGTGCTACTTCACCAAGAAGAGTACCAGTACCAAGATCCTTGACACCCAACAGTCATCTCAGGGGACAGAGTTCGATATTGATGATGGTGAATAAAGATAATACCCTAAGTTTACTCATGTTCCATGGGACAAGTATAGATGATGCAGAGAAACATTGGTTCACATGTGAGGCGATATGGTCTATGAAGAGGATCACATATGAGCAATTTAATATTGAATAGTTGGACATAGCCATGACATGGTATATGAAGTACAAGGCCACTGCGTCAATGGGACAAACAAGGTCCCTGATAGAGATTAAGAAAGATATTATTAAGGAATTCCAAAAGCCTAAGTCAGAATCTCAATGCATTACAAAGATTAAAGAGATTAAGTAGAAACTAGGAGAAACTATGTGGGATTATGACCAATGGTTCAAGATTTTGTTGGATAGGTTGACATTCCAAATCCAGGATGTACAACATAGAGACTGGTTCATTGCATGGTTTCTTCCCCATATATGAGTCCTACTTACCCAACAGAATGTGACTACTCAAGTAGAAGAAGTGGATATTGTGATGTGCCTAGAGGCTACACCAAAAGGAGGAGAGACTTAGGTAGTCTTGGCATAGGTACAACCTTAGTTGGCCATCATGACAATGCAATTACAAGATATGGAAAAGGAAAAATTCGTGCACGAGCACAAATGGTGCAAAATGTGCAGGTCAAAGGGGAAACATAGAGATGAATTTCCTACACTAGGAAACTCTATGGAAACAGGTGTGTCGAGTCCATTTTTGGTCGGACCACAGATAGAGTGGTGTGAAATTTGCAAGCAGTGGGGCCATATACCTCCCTGCTTCCTAAAAATAGATAAATATGAGAAGATGCATCATAATCCATTATGTGAATTCTGAAAATCCATGGGACATGATGTGAAAAAATTCAGGTCACTCCAGTTGATGCAATACCATCTACATGATGTGTTACAGGTTCAAGACAAACATACGGGTGGTGACCTTGGCGGTGCTGAGAGAGGTGGATATCAAGGAGGTCCTAGAGGTGGATATGGACGCGGGCGCGAACGAGGATATGGAGAAGGGTGAGGTAGACCCCCCACATGTTTTAATGGTGGTGAGATAATTCATATGTCAATATTTTGTACCAAACAATGCACTCTCTATGGGTACTTCTATAGCCCCAAGCATTTTACAGAGGATTGTCCCAACTTGCTAAAGAAGTGGGAAGATGAACCGAATTATTTTCGGCACGAAATGAGAGAAGAGATATAATAAATAAATGTACAGAGATGTCTCAGATATCCAAAAATATAACATAAATGTATCATATATGAAATCATAAACATAGAGATACAGTAATACAATTTCTATTAATGAGCGAAAATGTACAAAGGTTGTAAAAATACAGAGTGACAGACTCTCTAGAATGGTGGAAACTTATCTCTGAGAAGATATGTGACAACTACTTTCATTTTCAAGAAGATGATGATTACAATGAGGCTCCAAATTCCTTTTTAACATAAGTGAAATCCAAAACCCTAACCCCGGAAGATGAAAAGCCAAAAGGTTTGTGGGCCCCAATGGGGGTAGTTGATATGTCAACTTCCCAGGGGCATAAATTTTTCATATGATCTCTGTTTAGGGCGCTCGATACACTGTTGGAAAGGTCTAATCGAGAAGAACATATTTCGACTGGTCTAGATGTGTTCCTTTAGCAATTGCTTGGACCCTGAATCCCCAAAAAACATCATTTAGGGCCTCAAAACAACCCCGGAAGTTTGGAACCCGAAAAACTCCCAAGATGAAAAACTATTTTTCGAGCCCGTGGAATAGGTGGGTGGCCACCGATATCCACCTATATAAATCCTCCCTCCTTAGGAAGAAATGGTATCCATTGCGTTGAGTTCTCGGGGGAGAGAAGGAAGTGTTTGCTTAATATGAATCTTAGTGATTTGATTGCCTTGCTAGAGATGTCGTGCCGCTTGGTTTGCGGAAGGCTGTCATGAACTTGTTGTTGGCGGGGTTAAATTTGTTCAACCAGTCAAGCTACCTGAGATGACTGTGTGCAAAAGGAATTTTTGTGCTTTGTTGCAATTGTGTCGACCTGCTTTTGTTTTATAGAAGGTGCTTGGTCTGAGATTGTAGTGGTTGCAGTATGAGATACTACCTTGTGACACTATTTAGGTGGGACAATAGTTGGAACTACCTATGGTATTCTGTAGATATGAACCCCCAAAGTAACAATGACACTACGGGGTCGAGACTCATAAACAACATGGTACTTCCACATATATGGTTAGCCCAAGAGAACATCACAAACATCCAGTGGGGCAACATCACATAATACCTCATCCTTGAAGGGTTGGATGCCATATGACAATCGAAATTGTTGGTTGACACGAAGATCTCGTCCTTGGCGAAACCACCCAATGTTGTATGGATGTGAATGTGGTGTTGTCAACAATCCCAATTGTTTGACGACCTCTGCTGAGATGAGGTTCTTTTGGCTTCTGCTATCAACAATAAAATGAAGCGGGGTCCCCTTCACCCACATCTGTGAATGAAAAAGACGCTCTCCCTCTTCTGGATCTGTTGGTTCTTTTGGCTTCCACTATCAACAATAAAATGCAGTGGGGTCCCCTTCACCCACATTTGTGAATGAAAAAGGTGCTCCCCCTCTTCTGGATCTGTTGGTTCTTCTAGTTGAATTGTTGCAGTCACGACAATAGCAGTGGGGTTTGCATCAATGATCTTTCTTTTACCATTATTTTCATAATCAGATTTTGAATCAGGGTTCGGGTCCTTATCTTTGATCTCGACCACCAATGACTTTCTTAAGTGACATTCATCGGTGTTGTGCCAGGGGATTCTGTGGAAATCGCACCATTTTCCGTTGTCCTTATTCATCTTCTCATGACCCTTCTTTCCCTTTGGCTTAGACTGGTTTTATGGAAGTTGTTTGTTAGGGTTGTCTTTCTCATACTTTGGTTGTTGCGGATTTGTAGATCCGAACTCCCATTTGTTCTGGTGCCTAAATTCTTGCTCGATTTTAATAGCATATCGATACGCAGCACCAAGGGATGAGATATCGAGAAAATCCATTTCAGTTTGGATGTATCTGTGTAGAGCCCCATGGTATTTTAGAACCAAATGTCTCTCAGAGTATTTGATACCCATATTGGTGCGCAAGATATGGAAGGTATTTGTGAACTCCGACATTGCTTGGCCCCTCTCTTGCCGCAGTGTGGTCCATCTCATGTACTAGTCCTCCTAGTTTCCAACAAAAAAATACCAAGTGGGCTCGGCCCCATATATTCCATAATCCTCTATGGAACTTTTCTCCCAGTAAGTTTCCCACCAATGTTTGACATGGGGGAGAGCCTTAAGGAGCGTGAAGGTGATATTTTCTCTATCGAAAAAATTGTGAATAGAGAAATAAACTTCAAGCAGATTTAAACATTTGTCTAGGGCATCCGCATCTATTTGAACTTCAAATACGGGAATATAAAACTTAACCTATACCTTGAAAGGAGAGGTGCTTCCAAAGTGGTTGTTTGATGAAGATGTTCCTGTTGCTATTGGTAGACGTTTAAGGATGTGGGGAAAATTATCCATCATTTCATCCCTCTGTCGCGTGAGAACTTGCTCAAGCAACATATTGATAGAATCATCTCCTTTGTCGTTTTTATTTTCTTCCGACATTGAGGGTTTCTTGGGTGTGCGAGAGATATTTTCCTCAATAGAGACAATATCGAGACCCAACTTGCTATACTCAGATCTCGTCGGGGACATGCACTGAAAAGTGATCAAGAGAAGCCTGCTCTAATACCACTGAACTAGATTATTTTCGGCATGAAATGAAAGAGAAGATATAATAAATAAATGTACATAGATATCTCAGATATCTAAAAATATAACATAAATGTATCAGAGATGCAATAATAAACACAAAGATATAGTAATACAATTTCTATTAATGAGTGAAAATGTACAAAGACTGTAAAAATACAGAGTGAAAGACTCGCGAGAATGGTGGCAGCTTATCTCTGAGAAGAGATGTGATGGCTACTCTGTTATGAGGAAAATATCTCTATGGCGAGGGTGAACCACAATAGACAGGTATGACTGTAGAAATCGACTCAATTCTAGCATATTTTATATAAATTAATGCACAAGAGAGGTAATAAAGAGTCCCACCTCGTCCAAACGTTTGATGATGTCCATCGTTGAGCACTTTGACCCAAATATTTATACTTGCAACAAGTTCTCAGCAAACAAGAAGAGAAAGCATATAGTGATAATAGAAAAGGTTAGCACATTAGATAGCATAATCCATTAATATACAAAACAAACATGCCTATGGATCATAATACATATATTTGCAGGATATCAATTAGATAGGAAAGGAGTATTTCTATTAATAAATGATCAACGAAAGTGAAAATATTATAGACTTTCATGTCGGCACGGTTCGGAACCAAGAAACCTAGTTCCTTCCAACTGGGCCTCCACCACTTCAATCCTCCACCAAAGGCAATCTCATATAAGGGAGACAAAGAGGTTCTCCATCAATAAGGGAATATCTTGGGGGATGAACACTGTGTTCTGGCTTAAAGGACAAAGGGATGCAGACTCAATATGAACTAAATAATTTCTCCAGTGTAACTTTTCTCTCAAAGTTGAATTCTCTCTTCTTTTCCATAGCTTGAAATTGGCTTCTTTATATCCTTCAAAATGAAATTGAAGGTTCGAGTCAGAACGTTTCCAGTATATGGAAGGCTAAGGATCAGAGATCTCATGTCGTGACATGGAAACCTGACATTTAAAATTTGATTTTATGGCACAAATCTCGATGTACACGGGTTGTAGTGGAGAAGCCAGCGTATATGCTTGTTTATAGCTTGCAAGGTGCGTACAATTGGAATTTTTTTTATTTTTGTCTCTAGATTTATCAATCACAGAAAGTAAGTCTGCATGGGGGAATGGAATAAGGCCCTGTCTGCAAGATTGCATAGGGTGAGGCAAATATTGCTTTAACATACTCTCATTCACAAGAATATGATAATTACAATGAGGATCCAAAGTCATTTTTAACATAAGTGAAATCCAAAACCCTAACCCCAGAAGATGAAAATCCAAAAGGTTTGTGGGCCCCGATGGGGGTAATTGATACGTCAACTTCCTCGGGGCGTAACTTTTGCATACGATGTCCGTTTGGGGTGCTCGATACACCGTTGGAAAGGTCTAACTAAGAAGAACAATTTTCAATTGGTATAGGCTAGTGACTTTGGTATTTTCTTGGACCCTGAATCCCCAAAAAAGATGTTTAGGGCCCCAAAAAAACCCCAGAAGTTTGGAACCCGAAAAACTGCCAAGATGGAAAAGTGTTTTTCGAGCCTATGGAATAAGTGGGTGGCCACCGATATCCAACTGGATCAGAAGAGAATAAGTCACATTTCAACATGGTGACTATAGATCCACGTAGGAATCAAAAAACGGATGATGAAGTTGATGTGCGAGTGATAACTGGAAGTGCAACAAAGACAAGGATGGACTTTGAGCATGGTGAAATTTCAGGTCAAAGGCCAGAGGGGAAGATAATAAAGGTGGTGCATCCCCCTCCTAAGTTTGATGTTGTTCAACAAAAGTAATTTTTTCACAATGCACATAGGTTTGTAGAGGAATAAAGAGCATGAGAAGAACTACAATGTCTGACACAAATGTTTCTTGAAGAGGCCCAGAGTCGTGAGGAAGTACAACAAGAGACACATAGGTCGCTAGAATAGGCTCACGCCTGCAAACAATTGCAATGTGGCACACAAATTTCTTTGGAGGAATATTGTGTGTGCAAGGAAATATAGCACGTGACACAAAGGTTGTTGGAAGATGCGCACAGACAAGAGGATTTGTGATGCATTGAGCAGAGGGAAATAGAAGAACATGTATATGAAGAGATGAAGTGCACGGTGTGAGAAGAAACACTATGTAACTTGGGTTGAAAAACAAAGGCTGAGGATCAAGTAAATAACTTCTTGCATTGTTGTTTAAGTTTGTTAAGCGATCCTAATGTTGGGTGAATGTTGACGCAAATGTTAGCAACCTGCATAGGGGAAGCAGAGACAAAAGAGTTATATCATCCCCTCTACCAGAGAGGGATATGTCCCAGGTCAGTAAGTAGAAGTGCACTGGAAAAGAGTTCAGGATGAAAACTGAAATCGCAAGCTATGAGATGGATGGGGTCATGTTGGATCTGGGTTCTAACATGAACATCTTGTTGAAGAAGTCACGGGAACTAATGGGTAAACCAAACTTGGTTTGATCACCAATTCAACTATGATTGGAAAATTAGTACAAAATCTACCCGATACGTTGATTGGATCAAATCGAAGTGAACATAGAGGGGGTAAAGACGAAGGATGATTTTGAAGTGATCGAGATCATGGATGATTCTGAACCATTTCATGACCTACTTGGCATTGGTTGTGCCTTCGACAACAATGTTGTGCTGAATCTGAAGAAGAAAAATATGTCATTTGAGACTGACACCCAATGCATGATCGCACCTTTAGATCCTAATGAAGGGGATAGATATACCAATCCAGTAGATGAGGATGCACAGAGATCTTTCATTGAAAATATCTACAAGATCACAGGGCATAGGGAAGATTATGTCAATCTCATAATGGATGGGGAATTGAGTTTGAGGAGCATGAAGTCATATGATATTGATTCTAAAGAGGCCATGGAGAGGTGGCAGAACAAGATTTATGAAGTCTCAATAAGGAGATGGACGCGCATTACCACTGAAGTGCGTGAAGAATAATTTGGGTCCTACTCATTTGATGGGTCGGATTTGATGGATGTGTTTATTTATTGGATGTAGTACATTCTTGAACACCAACGGGTCTGTGCCCTTAATACCGTATTAATAGGAATACTCGTGTAATTGTGGGTTGTCCATCGAGAACATCTTCGAGAATGGGAGGTTGTGGAAGGTCCATTAAGAGAAATATTAAGGCCAGGGGTGGATATCCATTAGTATATATGTTCTTATGAAAGGTGTTGGGTAGCCAAGTAGTGGCGTTGGATGAGAAGACAATATCTGAAGGCCCAAAGTGTACTGCTGAAAAAGAATTTTATCCCCTAGGTTCCTCAATTTTATAATAGATAGGTAAGGGAGCCATGTGTGCGAAGGATGGATATGACTACTCAATATGTTTTCATTAAAAGAAAATCCACTTCTTTAATCCCCCTCAACCCCATTGAGAAAACAAATGAGTTGTGAAGGAGTAAGGAAGTAGTGGTTAATTAGCGGATGCCATCGGATCGAGATGAGTTGAGTCCAATTCATTGATGGTATAAATTGAGCGATTGGGCATGTATGATGAAGTGTCATGACCCACCAAGGGTCACTACGACCAATTAACCAAGGGTGAACTGATGCAGTGGTGTGAAGGATTCATGCACAACTCCCTCGAAGAATAAGACTCGCACATGTATTGATTCGTACACATCATCATCATTCTGAAAGATTCAATGATAGAAAATATTTGTGGTAATAATGGTTGATGCAACAAGCAGTTACACCTCATTGATTTCCTCATATTTCAAAAATATTGGGTCATTAATGTAGCTGACAAGAGGATGATTTTCCCAATTTATAATAAAGAAGTAGATAATTATGGTGGATGGAAGAAATATTATAATTAAGGCTATAGTGATTGATCTGTTTCCAACACGACAAATTTGATGACTAGGATGGAATATGGTGCCAACCACTCACAGAAGAGACTAGACAGTAACTCCACACTCAATAATTGACAAGCGCCATTATTTTTCCATTAACTTAGGGACAAGTAGGGTGTTCTAGATCATTACTTCTCCCCCTTTTTTGAGAGATTTCTTCCATTCCTATCTTAGCAAGCTGTTAGATAACATAAGTACAAAATCTCGTTAGTTGTCCATCGGTTGAATCCACTTCTGTAGTTCAATTCCTGACTAATTTTGGGATTTCATACTTTCATAAAATATTCACTATATCTGACATGACATCCTCAAGTAAACCCCAGGAAAAAAAAATCTAAGGCAATGAAGGAACAATCACTTCTAGATCTGGTGTTGCCATGCAAAGTACATCTTCAGGGGGCAATATTCGGGAAAATCCCACTACTCAAATGTCTCGATTATAATTTAAGGGACCCCAATCAATTCCCTAAACTATAGTTCGATAAATATACATTCTTCATCCATAAATAAGATGGTACCAAAAAAGTGGTTACTCATGAATGGGTGAAGCCTCTACGAAAATCGGCATTCTCACATTGCTCAAATTCTCGCATTTCAGTCGCTCCCTAATAGTTCAGGCATGTGTCTCTTTCCTTCTCACTAGAATGCATGGGAGGTACCTATGGTTGGACCAACCTTACCTTATTGATCAGAACATGATGTACGGGGTTTCAGGCCTTCCCAATTATGGTGAAGATCCAAAGGATACCCTCAAACTGAAGGATGTAGCTCAGGAGGAAGTCTACTCTCAATTAGGCAAACACAGGGGGGGCACAAGGTTGTAATCCCAAAAATTAATAATCCAACAGTATAGTTCACAACACAGTTAATGTCTTGCAATCTCATCCGCAAAATCTGAAAATATGAATGCACTCTCGAGGTTGTCCTCATCGTATAACGGTGTGTTGGAGGAACACATATGGCCTAGGCTTGGTACTTATTGGATGATTTTATTGTTGATTTCTTAGATGCTCAGGATTGGGAAAAAGAGTTTCATTACAGTTGGGTCATCCTTCTATTGGATATGGTACTATGGAAACCACCACTGGGACATGAAACAAACGTGGAGGGTGCCCCCCCCTTTATTCGCGCCATGATTCCTAACTCTCCAACACTCCCAAAACCTCAACATTTATCCAAATGTTACGAAGGTATTCAAAAATTGGTTCATAGAATTAATCGTTGCCTCTAATGAGAGGGTTTTCATCCCAGAGTGACTTATCGAGAGGTATGCCGATTATCTTGATTTTAAATGTGATTTCCATAATTTTTTCATTTCTCCCTATGTAGCCAATGACAAGACAAAAGTCAGGCTCTCCTTTTTCATTATGGAAAGGGACATCCTAGATAGTGCCGCAGCATGGTCAACTGACTACCAACCTCCATTCTCTAAGGTCTGAGACCAGTTCGAAGTGAGAAACGAGAAGTCTTGAGAACATAGGTGGTTTGCAGCTACTGCTCGGCGTCGAGAAACGATTGTTGCATATAAGATACAATATTCAGGTTCCAAGGACCATGGATCACCTCAATCAAAGGACTACATGTAGAGCGATGGAAAGTATAAAGAAATATATGAAGGAGTCATGAAACATAAATGGTCTTCCAAAACTTAGGTCCCACCCCCTATCAACCTTGACCCTAACATAGAAGATGATCGTCCACCCTCACCACTTATGACTCTAATCGACAAAGAGGTCCCAGATCCTTCGTCCTGGCCAAAGGTCTGACCTGTTTAGGGTTCATGAAAACATTGACACACAAATACCATGAAGCAGTTAGAGGTTGGCTTTCCAACACCACAAGCTATCTAACAAGTAGCCAAATTGATGAAAGAGCTTCACACTCAGTTATCCAAACAAACAATTTTTCAGAATGAGATGTGGGGAAGTTTGACTCACTGTTTCAACAATTGGATTTACCCTCACCACCAAGCTCTCCACCATAGGACCACTAGTCTATTGCAGCTTCGAGAATGACCCAAAGAAGAATTATTAGTGTCATCCCACTCGTCATGGTCCCTTCTTACTCGATTAATAAATAGCTCGACCTTTCACAGGTCCCTATTATCGAGCTACATGGTTTTGTCACTACCATTCTCTATGAGTTCGGGAAGAGAAAACAAACTCTCGCTTGAGAGAATTCCCAACTATGCCTTTAGTTTGATCAGGAACTCTCTAGTAATGCAAAAACTAGGTCCCAATTGTAGAAAGAATCTAGCGCGTGACAATAAATTGAAGTTGCTCGACAAGACCTCCAAACTTTACATCTTGTTGAGGTTAGTGCACATACCGACACTAAGGCCCAGTATGAAGCCACTCTAGCCAGTTATGTCGAGATATTCACTTCCCTAGACGAAGCTTATTCACAGGTTTGTAAGCCCAAGTAGGTACAGCCAGAGATCTCGACACCACATAAACTCCAAGTGGTTATTGAGCACATCCATCTCTTAGAATATAATAATATAGCACTTTGCATGCGGATTCAATAGTTAACACCAGAGGAGATAGAACTATAGAAGAAGGTTACAATGGCTGAAGCAGTCATCTGGGATGGCTTGAATAAATTGAACAATGTTTTGGGGGTGGTTGAACATAGCTTCACTTTGTGGATCCATTTGCAAAGTCCCCCAGAATTAACTTTTTTTAATGATAGATTTTGTGTGGCCAAGGGTGAGGTCACACAACAAAAGAGTATCTTGGCTTCACTACCTCTTGAAGAGTGTCAGGCTATGATGGAAGCCATTGCATCCAAAACTAGGGAGAATGTTATTGTTTAGGCTCAGTAATAAAGATTCTCGGAGATAATAACTAATGTGGTCGATAAGAACTTAATATTTTATACTCAATTGACAGACGCACAAGTTGTTGTCCCCCCCATGGTCACAAAGATGGAAACAATGGACCTAACAAATCCCCAGATCACAACAGCCGATGCAAATGCGATTGTTTAGATCACCTAGAAAATTCATGAACTTCATGGAAACATCAATGAGTCTGATAGCCAATTCAAGGAGTTCATCCAAGAACTCATGAAGATGGTTTTTTTCATTGCATCAGTTACTCCATGAGGCACTTGGATCAAGGATGATCCAAATAATAGTGGTGTGGCCTTGTTGGCACCCAAAGTTTTGGGTAAATATCTCATGTGCACACAAATGAAGTTGTGCATGCCTATTTAGTTTTTGTGTGCACTTAAGTAGATGCATAGTGGGTGACATGAGGCACATGCATCAATTCATTTTTTTCTAATGTGCGCTAGTTCAAGTTCTTCCAATGTGCACTGGTCTGAGTTTTGTGATGCATGCTAGAAGTTAAGAAGACACTAGATGCATGCCAAAATAAAGATAAAGATCTTTGTGAAATATTCTCGAATGATTACTTCAGGAAGCACAAGAGATTATAGAGTAATAAGGAGATGATTTGTAAAAGTAGTTAATATTTCCACAATTTCGAAGAGGCTACGTGGAATGCATGTAGGTAACAAAATGTGTGGGACTGGCAATTAGAGGAGCGAGTGGGGAAGAAATGAAAGTGACAGAGTGTCAGAGCTGAGAATTAGATAAAAGGGAGAAACGATGCCATAAATAAGGTTATTATGGTTGGTTTGGTTATTGTTGTTGTTAGTCATTTTAGTTATCATATTGGTTAGCCAGTGTTGGTTGTTGTCAATGTCCCTAAGCTCACTTTGAGCATATTTTTTGTAATGTCTTTGGTTGTGATTATGGTCTGTCATATCTACAAAGTCCAAAGAAAGCGCATGATTCTATGTAATGTAATACTGGAAAATGTATAAGAGACTAGGGCTCTAATGTTGTCAATCGATGAGGTGTTTAATGTATGTATGTGAATGGTTAAATAAAGATAATAAAGCTACAGTGATTTTGGTCTTATGATGTGTTGATCATATGTCCATTGAATGTATGTGTTGTTGTTATATCTTGATAGTCATTAAGTATCTTATGATGTGTTGATCACGTGTCCATCGAATGTATGTGTTGTTGTTATATATTGATAGTCATTAAGTATCTACTGAGAAAGGATATACTAAACCCTCCCCTCCTTTTCCAAGTAAATTCCCCCCTCTTCCTAACTAATCTGGTTCAATTACCTTTAGAATTATGTGATTCTTTGCCTTGGTATTTGGTCTTGAGTTTTCAAAATAATTGTTTTTTGTGTGGCTAAGTCTTAGGCATGAGCTGTTGGCATCTCATGCGTCACACTGCATTGCAATGTGGAATTGGTATTCCTTACATTCCCATCGTGTAATGCAACTATAGGGAAATTTTTCTATGGATATACAAATCCCATCACTGACCATATCACAACTCGTGATAAACTAGAGGATAGATCGCTATGTTATTTTCCTAGATCTAATTCATACAAACATATTATGGAAGGGAAGTAAGAAAGAGTAACTCACTTTTAACTTGAATTTTTTCCAATGTGTCCTTAGAAGAACTCGTTGAGATCTAGCTCTTATGCAGTTGATCTACCCGTTTACCTCCAAATCAAACAACCAACAAACCTTCATCATATCATATGGCATAATAAACTAGAATTGCATGAAAGTATATCTAATATAATAGCCCAATTTCTACTAGAATACACCAACATCAAACCATAAATATAACATCAATGATTTATAGAGAATTTGGAGGGGGGAAAGAAATAGATCTATATTAAACAAAGTAGATTACAACAATAGAAAATTACCTTAAGTCCTTATTTTTGTACTCCTTGCTCCAAGACCTAGAAATCCTCCTTAGACACAATCACTTTGTTGAGTAAACACAACCACTCACTGTATCGCGGTAAGAATACTAGAGATTATCTCACCTAGCCTATGATCTCACTAGTGTTGATGTCCAACACCCAATAATAACAACAAGATAATGGACAAAGAATATTACTTAGTTTTATTAGCTTGAGGATGCTTAGACTCTTGATTCCTTCTTTCCATCTCCTAAATTTAGCATCTTCTTATAGAAACTTATAGGAGAATGGAGATAGGTTCACGGCATGTGAACTAGGAAAAAATAGTTTATGCCCTAGTTCCATGCCCAATAATGCATCCTTACCAACCCATCCCTTATTGATCTCCTCAAAACTCTCTGATTCTCAAAGGTCAAAGTGGTGGCCATGGGTCTTTTATGGGAAACGTACAACCAACCATGATTGATTTATGAGGAAGTCGTGGTCGACCACTCTTCTTCTAGGGAAAATCATGACTAGGATTATTTTTAGTGTTTTATGAGCAAGTTCATTGATACAAATGTGATTTTGGCTTTACTACATCAATGGAATCTCTTCATGGCTTAGAGTGGAAAATACAAGTCTAACAACTAATCTATGAGGAAGTTGTGGCCAGTCACTCTTATTCTAGGGAAAAGTGTGTCTAGGATTATTTTTAGTGTTTTATGAGCAAGTTACTTGGTACAAGTGTGATTTTGGATTTATTACATCAATGGTTTCTCTTCAAGTCTTAGAGTGGAAAATAAAAGTGTAACAGATGGCCCCTAATGTGTGAGGTTAGAAGAGGAACTAATGGCCAAAATACATTACCAAAATATATGGCAATGTGTGGCTTAAGGAAGGATTCCATAGATCAAGGAACCGGGAAGTACTTGCAAACAAGCATCAACCAATCATATATATATCACCCCCAAGGTAGGCATACCCATGCTCAGATGTATGACAAAGCATGGATGCCAACTAAATACATTGAGAATTTATGAAATGATATGCAATACTATGGCCATGAAAAATTACATGGTGGATCCATGCCATAGAAGAGATTATATCCATGAGAAAATACAATGTGGATCTATGTCATAGTATATATCAGGAAGACATCTAGGACAAATGAGAGAGCCAATGTGGTCTTCAAAGTAATCATCTAGTAGTGACATAATCTTGTGTAGCTTAGGAGGGGTAACAAAGATGGAGAATTCCCCTAACCCAAGGTATTGAATCCAAACTCCACCCATTGTATGAATTAATATCATGAAAATAAATGAGCTGGTGTCGAGCATGGTCAAAATAGTATAATTACCAAACATTAATGAATATTGCTAACAGACACGAGGGGACCCGCCAATAATCATAATTGACCTCAAGGTACCTAGTACAATATAATGGGTGTGAGTAGAGAACCTAATGTCAAACACTCATAGAATCGATCGATCGGGGGTCAATTATGTAAACCCATTGTCAATCGCAAGGAAATCTACCATTGATGTCTACAAGCTCCAAGGTACAATCTAGTTTCTAGATCCACTTCCTAGATAATGAGTTGGTGTGAATAGGAAGAGATATATTGAAGGACGACCACAATGTATCCCTCATTAATCAACAAAAAACAACCACCGAGAGATTTTGTGAAGAGGAAAATCACCAAGTATAATTGGCATAGGGATGGACGACATGATAGGTCAACAAGACTGCAAAATGGTTGACTTAGGCTCAAATTTCGTTGAACATATAGAAAAAAACAATGAGAACTTGGATAGCACTAACTCAAAATGACCAATGACATAGTGCAACAATGAAAGAGGCACTAAATCACTCTCCATACTGATTGGAAGAATAACTAGCCAAAGGAGTAGATAACTCATAATCATGGTACAACTCCTAAGGAAAAAAAATCCCAACTGTAATACAATGACACAAATAGGTGTCGTTTTCAAGGGTGGCCATAAAACCAATGATTTCCACTAAGCTAAATAAAGATCGAGTCTCTCCCCCCCACCTTTTTTTTTGTGTGTGTTTTTCATGTTTCTATGAGCACTAAAAAGAGATAAAAGTATGATACATTGGATAAAATGAGTGGCTCAATGGTATGCAACTATATTCCAAGAACATGGAATAGACATATGAAAATTGAATGCAAAAATGGTACTAGGCAAGTGATTTTCACTCATCATTATTTTCTCTGGAGATAAAGGTTCCAAAACGAAGGAAAATCAATGCAAATGGAAACAGGTCAAGATTTTATGAAATTGTTGGCACAGGGGCAGACCTAGGGTTCAACGCTACAACAACGCACCAACAAAACCCTAACTACCGGCCCTTTCGGCAACACTTGTGAAGCAGATGAAGTCTCACCCGAGGTAGAGGCAGGGGTGGTTGCAAGACTCAGATGTGTGCAAACTTAGTTGTGACATCGATCTGTGATTACAACACCTTAACAGAGCACTTAGTAGTTACATTTCATTAGTATTTAACCAATATTCACTTCGCAAATAAAACCCTAATTACAGAGCACCGCAGTTTTCACCTAGATCTAGCCTATTCAAGAACTAAGCACATTCACATAGGTTAGATATAGCATTCATCCATATTATTAAGAACAAAGAATTAACATATCTATCTATCTTTCATCTATATCAAAGCACTTAAGCAAGGAAACACATAAACACATCAATACATCACACAAAGCATAGCAACACAGGATTTTCGTGGTTCACCCCGACCCTGGGGCTACGTCCACCAACTCTTCTTCTCTTGTATTATCTTCGGTCAATTAGCTACATGCATAGAGCCATGAAATCTTACTCTACAGAGGATAGGAGATCAACGCACTTCGCTAGATCCTCCTTCCCCGAGTTATAACACAAATCCTTTCATAGTCTCTTACAATCACTTGCACTTAGCTCTACAAGTCTCACACAGTATGCACAAAGAAATTACAGTTACCGCTTGCACTTAGCACCTAGCATCACATAGATGCATATATTGTCTCATACACGTTGCTTCTTACATCACCTAGACATCTATTTATACATTACAAAAGGGGCCTAAACATGGGTAAACCCATGGGCCGATATCCCCATACCCGTTACATAATCCCACAACCCAAAAAGTCTGAAAAAGGGGCCGAGATCCCGCGATATCTACTTTGACTTGAGCTCCACCTTCGACAGCCTGTCTAAGTCCCAAAAGTAGGTCAAACCTGACCAAGGATCCTCAAAACTTGGTCAAGGGCCAACAGGCCCCCAACACTCACCTGTGACTCATCCTGAGTCACTCTGGTCTGGGTAGCTCTGCTTCGAAAGCCTCGAGCTTGGCTCAAGCTTATTCGACCTGTTGTTGTGCCACGACCTCCTGTTCGGTGAAATCTTGGATTATTGCTTCATTGATAGGTCCCTCTAAGCATTGTTCAGCTATAGTGACGACTTGCTCCAGTTGAGTTCCTCGACCTTAAATATCTGTGAATAGTTGGCAAGCCTCGTCTTGAATTGGCTGGAGTCTCTGAGTCACTTCCATTACTCTGCTCTGAATGGTGTGGACCTATTGTTGGGCATTGCATTTTTCTTGGGATTGCTTCATCCTTTCGACTGCTAACATGGGATTCAACTGCGCCTGTACTATTTATGCTTGCTTCTTTGCCTCCTGGCGCTGCGAATACAGTGCCTTCAGTCCAGGATCCTCAGTGAGTCGCTCATAAGTCTAGGAACTGCGATCTCTTAGCTATTTACATTCCATGTCGAAGGCCTTGACTCTCTCAACTGTGCTTCGAGCAGTTTCTTCTCTTTGATCTCGTACATCCGGTGAAGTGTTGGGCACTGTTTGTAGCTCTAAGTATGTTATTCTTTATTGAAGTTGTTGGATTGCTTCTGCGAGCTGCGCTACTTGATTCTCCACTCGGTATTTTTCCTTTGGCTCTAAGCCCGTTACAGAGTGAAGTTCTTTGTTGAATTCTTCTTTGACTCCCAGATGCTCTGTGAGCGACTGTTCTTTTTCTTGCTTGGCCTGCACTCTCTCTTCTTCAAATTTTGTTTGAAGGTCCTCTTTCTCCTTTTGTGCAACCCAACATTGATCTATCATTTCTTCTTGTGCTTTCTTCAGGGCCACTGTGGCCTGTTCTTTCTCTTATTGTGCTCGACGAAGGCGGGCTTTGGTCACACCAGCTAGTCTGCAGAGTTGGGCAGGCTCATCTCCCAACTCTGGTTCTTTTAGTGACAAGGGCGCAGTGGATACAACACGGCTGGAGTGAAAGGCATGTTGTACCCCTCTCAGCTCTGTCACGATTCTATCATACAAGGCTTCTTACTTAGCTTCGTTGTTCTGCAAAATGTCCTGCGAAGCATCTGATACGGTTGCGATGATGAAATCGAAGTCATCAATCGTGAGTACAGTCTGAAGCTTCGACTTGCTTGCTTTGGATTTATTTCGGGATGTAGGTTTCGTGGGGGAAACCTTTTGTTTCTTCGATGGATCTGCGCCATCAAGGGGGTTCCATGGCGGGGTTACTTCACCTTGCTCCTGCTTATATTCTTCCCCTTGTTTTTCTTCTTTCTCCTCTTCGTCCACTTCGTCACCTCCTCCTCCGCCAGGTGAATCTAAGATAGTCTCTTCTGAGGCATTGCTCAATTCCTGTACATCTTTGTTCTTCTTCCTTATGCTACTGTTGGGTGCATTATACTCCTCGCGAGTAACTATCGGGCTACCTATGATGTTTGGGTCAGACAATTCTTCCTTAGCGACTGGTATAAGGAACTATGCAGGCCATTCGTTAGTGATTTCTTCCAGGTCCTCCTCAGTGATCTTATAGTATGATTGAAGCTCTTCTTTATTCTCATCGGCGCACGCGGTGATATATATGAAATGCCTATCTACACGAAACTTCATAAGGGGTCTGAACATGTCCAGAGTATTTAGCGTCATCCGAGGGAATGATTCGATATCCCTTTTCAACTACAAGTAGTAGGTATGGAATACTGCGTTCGACTGCCACTATTTTCCCATGTTGCTTGAGTACTAGAGCATGGTGAACTTCACAACAAGTGGTCCAAATGGCTCAATGCCTTGGAAGGTCGCACCTTCCGGCATCTCCCAAGATGTAAACGTGATGAGGATCAGCAACTAGCTAAAGTGGAACTCGTAGCCCTGATCCTGAGCTTCGCGGAAATCGACTTCTAGCTGGTTGACTAAGTACTTCTCCCAGTTCATCTGTAATCCCTCCACGCACTTTCCTGCGAGGTCAACCACAAACCCTGTGACCTACGTGGGTCTGTTATTTCAGACTAGCTTACAAGAAATCAACTAGAAAGTGAGGTGCACTGCACCATTCTGAATGGAGGCTACCTTTAACCTCGCGTCCCCTTCTCTACATCGTTATAGATGTCTTTAATATTTTGTGCTAGGGCATGATCTATAGCCTTCCCTGGGTAGAATTCCTATGGTTCGGGTCCCTGCATGCTCAATTCGGTGATCCTATGGATCAACACCAGATCGACGGTAATACACCTATATAACCATTAATAATCGTCGTGGAAGCACGAAAACAAGAGTTTAATGCACGCGTTAACCTCTTGGTGCCTTCCAAGGTGTGGAATTTTCATGACGTTAAGGATAGTGGACTGTGTGATGTTCATGGTCCATGGCTGGGGAATGATCTTTGATCTCTTTCCCTTCGTCTTAGTTAAGTACTTGTGAGGCACGAGCATGTCGTAAGTCTTGCGGTCCCCTAGATTATAGTCACTGATCTTTAAGGTTGGAATCCTCTCCAACTACGGTCTGACTGCGCGTATCCCCTTCAAGAGGTACGCCGTGATGAATGTGTAGTCGAAGTCCCTCGGGAAACTGTCACGATTCACTGCACCGGCTAGAGGCGGGATGTAATCGGGAAGAACAGACGAGATTAACTTTGCATTCACTAATTCATCTCTGTGCTTGGTTCTCTTCTCGTCTGCAACGCGGGATGGTCCAGATCCATGAGCAGTTGACGGGGAGGCTTGCACTCCTCGCGTCGATGAAGCTTGAACTCCTGTGAATATCACTCTCTCTGCCATAAGGTCGATTATAACTTCTTCGATGACTTTCTCTGCGATGATGAGCTCGTCTGACATACACGCTCAGATCAAATAACTCAGGTGGATGAATGAATTCTCAAAGAAATGGAACAGTTTTCGATCTCAATAAACACAACGCGGTAGCAATGAGTTCTCTTATTGGTTCAGATACAATTCACAAAAGTGTTCTCGGTGCAACAATTGACAGAATAAAAAGACAATGATGTAATAAATCTTCTCCAACGGACAAGATACCTTCATCGTTGCAGTTCTATCTATTACGGTGCGGTCCCAACGGTTTGATGGCGAGCATTCTGGTCATAATTGTTGTTCTAACCGTTCGGGGCATCGACTAACAGTTATAATGCTTTCAATGGATATGTCGCTCCACCATGGGGAAGTGCCATGTTGTTTTGTTCTGATATCCTGACGAAGTTCTAGTTTTGCAAACCTTCCCTCTGTGAAGTCCCCTCTGGGACCTTCTATAACTTTTCTATGTCTTCTCTCTTCTTACTAAGTTTTCTAGCCTTCTTCCCGGTGATGTTCGTCTCAGTATTCCTCTTTCCATTCTGATTCTTATCTCCTTTTGGTATAGTAACTTTGTGATGTTGAGATTCCTTCGTAGTGTTTAAGGGAAATACTTCTTCTCTATCTGGGGTAGGTGCTCCGTTCTTCTGTGAATCTTCTTATGTTCATTCAACTTCGACATCCAAGTTTTCGGTTTTAAATAGCTTCGATATGTTCTCCTGTTCTTTAAGCAAGTATGCTATCCTCATAGTCATGAAATCTTTTAATTCTTACTTCTTTTGTTCTAAGACTTCATCTTCTTTTCTTCTGGTCTGATTTCTCTCAATCCAGGGTTTTCCTAATAACATAGCAAATGGGGCGTTGTTCTCAATAAATTTAACAACCTCAAAATCTATCTCTGTCGTAGTTCCATGAGCACTCATAACTATCTGGGTGAGTCTTCCACATAGGGTTATCATCTTTCCTCTAAATAATCCTATTCCTCCCAATGAAGGAATCATAGCAGGCTTTCCTAAAGTTTCTCAAGTTCTTTCTGTCATGATATTCACCTGTGTTTCTTCATCCAGAACACAATCTATGTCGAACTCTCCTATTCTTGTTTCTATCCACTCTTTTTCTTTGAAGATATCTGATAAGTTGATATTTTTGTGATCATTCAGGGTTTCTTTCATTTGCAGTAATATAGTCTTTGATTTTTTCTAGGGCTCTGTCGTGGTCTTAGTTTCTTGATCTTCCTCAGGGTTTTCTTTTCTCATATTCATTCTTTCAACCTTAGCAATCATTCTAGGGAAATCCAAAACTTCATGATCCATAGCTTGACAACAAAGAAAACTAAGTCTTCTACCAAGGTATTTCTTAGCAAGATGTATCGGTCTTCTGCAATTATAACAAAGATTTAATCTTCTCTTTCTTTGAAATGATCTCCAACCTTTCTTGTACTGCACACTAGGATCATGGTAGCTAACCTGCAAAAAAATCTTTCTAGGTTCCTGCATTCATTTGTTAGTCAAAACATTCTTTTTATGCATAGGAATAACATATCTTTCATTATTTTTGTCAGATCTACTCATATCAAACCTTCTTTCATCTAGTTGTGTCCTAATTTTTTAGCTAGCACAAAATTTATCAAACATACCTAGATCCATACTCTTGAAGCAAACATTTCCACTTTTCCTTTTTCAATCAAAACTTTTCACTGTTCTTACCTTTAACAAAGCACAAAGCCTTCAGATCTTACCTCTTTTCTTAAGATTTGTCTTTTCTTCTTAGCACAGAGATTCACAAGTTAAGTAGACTACTATGCACTAAAGCAACAGATCTATGCACATAGATTTCTTTTCTTCAGTTCCCAGTAGTCACAGTTTCAGGTCCAGGCAATGGAACCATTTTTTGGCACAGGGGCAGACCCAGGGTTCAACGCTACAACAACGCACCAAAAAAACTCTAACTACCAGGCCTTTCGACAACATCTACGAAGCAGATGAAGTCTCACCCGAGGTAGAGGCAAGGGTGGTTGCATGACTCAGATGTCTGCAAACTTAGTTGGGACACCGATCTGTGATTACAACACCTTAACAAAGCACTTAATAGTTACATTTCATGAGTATTTAACTAGTATTCACTTTGTAGGTAAAACCCTAATTACAGAGCACCGCAATTTTCACTCAGATCTAGCCTATTCAAGCACTAAGCACATTCACATAGCTTAGATCTAGCATTCATCCATATTATTAAGCAAAAAGAATTAACAAATCTATCTATCATTCATCTATATCAAATCACTTAAGAAAGTAAACACATCAATACATCGCACAAATCATAGAAACACTGGATATACGTGGTTCACCCCCACCCTGGGGCTACGTCCACCAACTCTTCTTCTCTTTCATTATCTTCGATCAATCAGCTACATGCACAGAGCCAGGAGATCCTACTCCGCAGAGGACAGGAGATCTGCGCACTTCGTTAGATCCTCCTTCCCTGAGTTACAGCACAAAGCCTTCTACAGTCTCTTACAATCACTTGCACTTAGCTCTGCAAGTCTCACACAATATTCACAAATCAATTACACTTACCACTTACACTTAGCACCTAGCATCACGTAGATGCATATATTGTCTCATACACGCTGCTTCTTACATCGCCTAGACATCTATTTATACATTACAAAAGGGGCCTAAACATGGGTAAACCCATGGGCCAACATCCCCATACCCGTTATATAAGCCCACAAACCAAAAAGTCCTAAAAAGGGGTTGAGATCCCGCGATCTCTGATTCGACTTGCGCTCTGCCTTCGACAACCTGTCAAAGTCCCAAAAGTAGGTCAAACCTGACCAAGGATTCTCAAAACTTGGTAAAGGGCCAACAATAATAGTGGTAAGTGGGATAAAAAAAACAACAATGTAGTAGTAGGCACCAAGACACAAGTGACAATAAGTGCATGCAACCATAGAGCAACAAAAATAATAGGAACCCCTTCATGACATGGCTAGAAAAAAGATTAAGGGAGAAGTGTAAGGTCTCAACTTTCAAGTCACAGTGGGATTAAATATGGGTTCACGGGCCTATAAATAAAGATATCATCAACACCAAATGACAAAGGGAGGGAATCTCATGAAGGGTAGTCACTACCACACAAGTTACAATGTGAAACAAAGAGAAAAGCTAATGTCACAACTTGGCGAGGTCAAAATTAAGGATGTAATGTTAGTATAAATGATGGTTAATAATGAAAGATAGAAATGCATGAAAAACCTATCTCTATATGCCATATCGAAACACATGCCTCAAATTTCATTGAAGATCGCCATAGAAAATACCAAAGAAAATGTCTCCAAAGTCTTACATACATGATAAAAAACACTAGTCCAAAAGTTAATCCAATACAAACCTCCAATAACAACTTTTTCTCTGTAATACAAAACTTTAAAAAACCAAAACCTTAAAAATACAACGTGGTACAAATAACTATGCAACATTGTTGCTTACACATAGTACTTCTTGAGTTAGATCCCATTGCAAGGCTCAAGCCAAGGATTTCTTTTGTAATCAATGAAATTGTAGGTCCTTGTTGACAACATGCAGCTCACCATGTAAGGGATAGGTCACACATGTTCAAATTTCCACATGCCTAACATATCATGATTCTATTCATGAACTAGAACCAAGTTGCTATCATAAACAACTCGACGACAAACACACTTAGAAATGTTGTGAGTTATTGCAATTCTTTGATGATGTGCATCGATACATGGTAAAGAAATGAGACATTCATCTTTGATATCATTTGTATTGGAGAATTCAGTTGCAAGTTAAAAAAGGAATCCCATACTCAATCTAGTTAAGTCTTAGCAGTTCACTGGATGGACGAGAAAATGCCCCCTGTTCTGAAACAATACTTTTTTTCCAACCTCTAACTATTCCAATTCAGGAAGAAAAGATGATCAATGGTGCATATCTTCCCACGGTTTATCAATCATTGTCATGGCTTCAAGGATAGTCTCATCCAAAGGAAATTCAATATACAAGATATCATGTGAACTGAGGGGTTGGAAACCTAGATGGGTGAAGTGAACTTATCATATTCCATATCATGATGGAGTTTATGATTAGGGTTGGTTTTCTAAATGGGTTTCTTAATAGGAAATATCTACCACATTCAACAACATACTCACTCTTAATGATTCTACTTTTGAAGGATGAGGCACTACCTAAAGGTCTTGATCAACAAGTAATGTGTTGGATGAAACTAACCTAGAAGTGAAGGAACCACCATGTCATTCAATAACATCCGAGAGATCATATAGATAAGAGTAGAGTTGGAAGGATTGTATGGTGGAGGCAAGGTGTATGTACCCATCAAAGATGAATTTTTGAACATGCCAACACCACCAACATTGTTGTAAGTACTTGTGGAACCACTGACGAATGGAATGTTTGTACTGGTGTTAGTCCTGGAATATGGTGTATAGTAGGCTAACTAATTTATAGTAACCAATTTTCCTTCATGAGGAAAGGAGAGAACCCTAAATACCGAAGACATGATTGTCGTCATTGTAAATGTGTTGAACCTCCACAGAATAGATCTAGATAGAAAATACCACACACATTTGCAGAGAGAAATTGAGAAAGAAGAAGCAAGAGAGAAAGAATAGAAGAATTATCATTAACCGTAATGAATAATGAATAATTTACACATGATATACTCTGTATAACTCAACCAATGCACACTGGAGGTGAAGCCAATGAACCATAGTGGTGGTATAGAATGATATGGACACACACCAACAGTTATGGGAGTAAATTTCCACCTAGTCTAGTCTCTCAGGTAGTTACGGGAGTGAACTTCCACCTAGTTGAGTTAACTAGTCTACCAGTCTTCAGTTAACTGAATGAAACAGAGTAAAGTGAGGAGGAGATCAGGGAATCATGAGTAATGCGCTAGTCTGGTGATGATACCAAGGCTAATGCACATTAGTTGGTGATGATCCCAATGTTGCATGGTGACAAAACCAATGCATCATCTAGACTCCACTCAACTAGTCAAACTGAAGAGAAAACTGAAGAGAATATTCCCCCTAAAATATAGGATATTGGATAATGACTAATAAACAAGGAAAAACCTTAGGAAAAATAAATCCTAGGTGCGTGTGAAGTAACTCCAACACCCCACTGAACATCACTATGGAGAAAATAAAGAATGGGTCCCGGCAACGAGCCCATGTTAGGTACCCAAATACAAAAGATACACTGAAATAATGTGAGGAAAGAGGTAAAACCTCATGGTAAACCGCCCCCCTCAAGGTACAATGCATGTAAAAAGAAGAACTACAGTTTCTAGGCAATTGTGTCCTTCACTCCAAGAAGACCTCGCAAATATGCAAGTTTGTGCTCGTTGAAGATTTTGTTGAAGATGTAGATGTCTGCATGGATCTGATGAAGTAGATGCACCATTGATATGTCCACACATATCCAATTTATCTTATTGTAATGAAGAAAATCCAAATAAATTTTGGATGAAACTTTGAAAACCGTGCGGTCGTTTCCGAAAAAACACTGAAATTTTGTTGATTTTAAAATGATCATAACTTCACTTCCTAGACTCCGTTTCGGATGATTTTTTTTTTGAAATTGGATATTTTCTAGAGAGAAATTCAAATATCCAATTTGTTTCTACAAATTGTGCTCATAAAATATCAAAATTGATTCGAATGTGAGCGGCTCCCTTTTCTTCTTATGAGATGCATGCATTGTGCATGGAAAAGTGTCTGCATGTGACCCCTGAGATGCATGCCACATATATTCCACATGAAATTCAGAAAACAAATATGAAATGAAGTAGACGTCATATTCAATTAATGGAATACAAATTTGTGAAAATGCTTGTGTAGAAGAATCTTCAGAATAAAATGTTTTATCTTATGATGGCTTCTCTTCTGGCTCTATCTATTCAACCTCCTACATGAAATCTTCACAATCTTCTTTATTCCCAAACAGAACCTCCAATCTGGTCCATAATTCATTTGGAGTTGATTCTTGTGATTCTTCATATACTTGATGGAAAAGTTCGGGAGAAACAGACATGCAGATACATCCTATGGCCATATCTTGTCTATTGAGAAAGTCATTTTTCTCATCGGCGGAATGAGGCTCTACTTCCATTGCCATAGTTATTTGGTACAATCATGTGCATCTGAGATGAAAAAGAAATTTTGTCTTCCACTCCAAATAGTTATGAGGCGTGAGAAGTATTGTCGGTGAATAATCCATCTTTTTTGTATTCTTCAATCTTCAGTACCTGCAAAAATAATTTGGTGTAGCTTTGCTTAGCAGTCCGTCGGCTCTGATACCATGTAAATGTATTGAACCTGCACAAAATAGATCTAGCTAGAAAATGCCACACACATTTGTAGAGATAAATTGAGAAAGAAGAAGCAAGAGAGAAAGAATAGAAGTATTTTCATTAACCATAATGAGTAATGAATAACTTACACATGATATACTCTGTATAACTCTACCAATGCGCAATGGAGGTGAAGCCAATGTGCCATAGTGGTGTTCTAGAGTGATCTGGACACACACCAACAATTACGGGAGTAAACTGCCACCTAGTCTAGTCTCTCAGGAAGTTACGCGAGTGAACTGCCACCAAGCTAAGTTAACTAGTCTACTAGTCTTCAGTTCACCGATTGAAACATAGTGAAGTGAGGAGGAGATCAGGGAATCATGGGTAATGTGCAAATATGGTGATGATACCAAGGTTAATATGTATTATATGGTGATGATCCCAATGTTGCATGGTGAAAAAACCAATGCAGCATCTAGACTCCATTCAAGTAGTCAAACTGAAGTGAAAACTAAAGAGAATATTCTCCCTAGAGGAATATTCTTCCTAAAATATAGGAGACTGGATAATGACTAATAAACAAGGAAAAACCTTAGGAAAAAGAAATCCTAAGTATGTGTGAAATAACTCCAACAATCATCTCATAGAACCAATTACGCCCTAACAAAATATTGAAGTCTAGTGGGGCATTGACTACTTTGATTTCAAATGAAATAATCTTTTCACCTAACCAAAAGGAAACGTAGCAAAGATTCCATGAGGCTTGAACGTATGGTGTTTGAATGGACAAGCTTAGGAGAACCTAAGGCTCTCCAACATGATAAAGACACAATGAACGTGGAGCCTCCTTCATAAAAAATAGTCCTAAAGATATTGGTCCCATGTGAAGTGACTTGAATTTGGAAAGCAATCTAGTGGGGGAGCCTAGGCCGACTTTGGTCGATGTCAAAAGTAATTATTATATGGGTGCCATTAGGATTATTTGTGGCACCATGGATGGGTATTGAGGCATTAACCATAGTTAGGGGAGAAAATCAAGGGACTTAGACCTTAAATGAAGCTTATGGGCTCATAGGTCATGAATAAGGCATCAAACCACTACAAAGGCCCTCTAAAGGGGATCTTTCTCCTCTTAATCGAATATGGGAACCATTTAGAGGTTTTGTGTAGTAGGGATGGGTCTTAGGGCATTGACCATTGTTGAAGGCAAAAAATATGGGCCTTGGGATTTAAATGAATCTTCTAAGGCTCATGAACTATGAATTGGGCCTTTGATGGCCACATAGTTCCTATGGAATGTATCTTTGTCATCTTAGTGGGATATGGGCATCATTAGGATAATTTACACACCATGGGTCTCTAGGCCTTCTCCATGGTAGGGGAGGAAATAAGGGGCCTTTAGGCCTAAATTATTCCTATAGGGCTCATGGGCCATAAATGAGGCTTTGAACCAAAACATATGAATATTTGGCCTTTGAGAGGGATATGTGTGCCACTAGGAGGTTTTATGCATTAGGGATGGGTCTTGAGGCCTTAACCATGGTAACGGGAGGAAATTAAGGGATTTATACCCCAAATGAAGCTACTAAGGTCCAAGGGCCATGGATGGGACCTGAAGACACCACACAAATTTCTTAGAGGAGATCTATGGCCCTAGAATGGGATATGGGCACCACTAGGAAGTTTTTTGCATCAGGGATGGGTCTTGAGACCTTGGCCATGGTCATGGGAGAAAATCAAGGGTATTTTCCATAATGGAAGCTTCTAAGGCTCTAGTCCATGAACGAGAAATCAAAACACAACATGGGGAATCTAAAGGGGATTTATGGGCTCCGACAAGATATGGATATCACTGTAAGATTTTGCATACCAATAATGGGTCTCATGGGCTTGACCATGGTTGAAGGAGAAAAATAAGGGCCTTAGGCCTTAGATGAAGCTTATATGACACAAGGCCCATGAACAAGTCCTCAAACAACCACACATCCTCTCTATGTGGAATCTTTGGCTTTTGAGCAAATAAAGATGCTATTAGGCTGTTTTGGGCACCATGGATGACTCTTGAGGCCTTGATCATGGTTGAGGGAAGAAATTAAAAAACTTATACCCTAAATTAAGCTTCTTTAGCTCGTGGAACATGAATAAGATCTCAAACCACCACAAAAGGCCTCTAAAAATGATCTTTAATGTTTAAGTAGAATGTGAGTGCCTCTAAAAAGTTTCATATAATCGAAATGGTTATCAAAGCATTGATTAAGAATAAGCATTGATTAAGAATAAGAGAGGTAAAGCTTTTAAGATTCATAAACTATAAGTGGTGTTCCTTTGGATGTTAGCAAGGCAAACTCACATGTTCATGTGGTGTTCCTTTGGATGTTAGCAAGGCAAACTCACATGTTGTTGAGGCCACTTGTAAGTGGTTGACAATCACAGTCTCCTTCGTATCATCTAATTAATATCTACGTTTCGTCACGTTCACCCTCCACATGGTTTCGTAATCATCACAGTGATTAAAAAGGAAAACCCCACTACTTTTAGTGGGAAACAACTAAACCACATGTTTGGAAAATTGCAACATATGCCAAAAGTTCCATTAGTGGCCACCCAGAACCCCACAAAGTCTGTCGGTGGAAATGTTTATATATCAGGAAATTGTTCGACGCATAAGGGAAGGAAAGTGCTTTCTCCAACAAGTGGGGGAGTTCAGTGGCGAGATATAAAAAATGATTTCTTTTATTAGTCCCCACCCGGCCACGGACTATAGTTTTGGCTTAGAAGTCAATAAAGTTTCAAAGTCAACGAAGCTCGACTTTAGATTAGTTAAAACCATTTTTAGATTTTATGAAAAAAAAATTGTATTCATAACTTAAAAAAAATATTGTTTTATTAGTCGTCAGCTAGTATAGTATTGTCATCAAAAGTCAACGAAGCTGGACTTCGTTTTATTTAAAACCGTTGACTTCATGTTTGTGAAAAATATTATTAATTTGATTATTTTGATAATCATTTTTTTTAATAGTTTTATCATTAATTTTGTAATGGTCGATTTGGCCTCCCAGTCATCATATTAGTTAAAATTAATTTTGTAATGGTCGATTTGGCCTCCCAGTCATCATATTAGTTAAAACAAATTTACTAGTCGATTTTATGATATGGATTGTCAAATTTTTTTATTAATTTGATTATTTGAAAATCAATTTTAAAACCAATTTTTAGATTTTATGATAAGGTTTCTAAATTTTTTTTATTAATTTATTTATTTTTTTGAAAATCTATTTTTGTTAACTTGGCCTCTAAGTCATGCTTGACTTGTGATATTAGTTAAAACCAATAACCAATGACTTATCACATTAGTTAAAACTATTTATTTATTTATTTTATGATATGATTTGTGAAAAACTTTTGTTAATTTGAATTTGATTTTTAGAAAATCAATTTGTTTCTATTTTATTAATTTTATTATTGTAATTATTCAACTTGGAATATACAAATAAAGGAAGAAGGACACATATCTTAGAAAGTGGATAAACCTAATTCACCTAGAGTTAGTGGGTTAGGGTTTTGGTCATTATTGTAATGAGTTTTAACCTAATTTCGTAGTATAAATATGTATTGTGAGATCTCAGGAGATCTAGGGAAAGTAAGGGTGAATGAGTTATTGCTTGAGTGATCTAGTTGTGGAGCTAGTTCTTGAGATGAGTCTGTTTTTGAGAGAGAGATATACATTGTAAGTGAGGGTAAGGTCGCAAGATGTGGAGCTTGGTGCCTCACCATTAGCACTATCTTTAATTGTACTCTGATGTAATGCATGCAACACTATGAATTTTGATGAAGAATAATAAAAGAGCAAAAAATGTCAAATCTTTGTGGATGTAGCCCATGGGGGGTGAACCACGATAAAACTTGTTTCTTTGTGTGGAATGCTTGCTTTATTTCTTGTCATCTATAATGAATGGATGAATATGATAGTAGTAAAATGCAACGCACACTATAATAGTCATGATGTTTACTGTAGAATGAATCTTAAGTAAATGTGAATGGTTACATAATGGTAGATTTGGATTTAAGGATGTGGTAGAATAATAGATATGGCATATGTTGAGGTAGAAAGAATGTCTATCATCCCCACAAAAATATCCCTTCCAAGCTTGCAGACATATAGGTCCTGCAGTCACCCATAAAGCCATCTTGGGTGAGACTTCATTGTGCAATATGTGCGCAGTGCTGTCTTCTGGTCTCTAAAAGGGCTGATGGTTTGCAAGGTTTTTTTGGAAACCTAAAGTAAAACCTGAGTCAACCCATTAACCATCCAACAAGATCCAACAATTTCTCACCATATTTCTAACAAAATTAAAATATCCGAAGAAAAAAAAAATATTGAATCTTAATCAACCCCAACCATCATCATTATGTATTTGAACCCCAACCATCATTATATTTTTACGCAACATTAAACACTCCTAAAATATTTATCAAAAATCACAGGCCTTGCTAGCCAATATTAAATCACCATTTATTTGTGAGAAGGCGTTGGAAACGTTTTGACATAGATATGAAGAAATAGGATCTCACACATACCATCCGCTCAATGCATCTTTTCATGTGTGCTTGCTTGCTGACTATTTCCAGGGGTGGGGGCATAGATGCAGATGAAAGCCATGTCTCCCAACCACGTGGCAGTACATATGGCAAGAGCTTCTTTTAATCATGACTACTATAGATAATAGTCGGAGTTCAGATTGAGGGGGAAGATGAGTATTGTTGTTGATTTTTATTATTCCACGTGTTCTGCATTGATTTCTTATTCTCATTACAGGCTAGAGGTGCCTTTGTCCACGTTGTATTTTTTCTCAAAAGCAAGTGTAATCTGTACACGTTGTAGTTTTTATTTTTCTCTGAAGTCTGTGCAATCTAGTTAGATTAGCTTGTCCTCGTAATAAACTTGGGGGCTACCATTCTTCTAGAGTTCTACAGAGTCCACCCTTCTATGGTTTGGGTTCTGTGTTGAGTTCTTATTCTCATTACAGGCTATCTGTGGTGCCTCTATTCACGTTGTAATTTTTTCTCCAAAGTATGTGCAATCTAGTTGGTGCTTGGATGAACTTGTCCTCATGTTAAACTTGGGGGCTATATTCTTCCATAGTTCTACAAGGTTCACCCGTTTCTGGTTCGAAGAAGGGTCAAAGACAGAGCGTACTCTGAAGCTATGCGAGAGCTTGAACAAAGAACAACACAAGACATTGAAACTGGTGAAGAGAAAGAGAATTTTAAGTAGAGCATCAAATCTGTGAAAAAAACTTCAAAATAAAGAATGTACAAACAAAGTCTTTGTTTTCTTATGTTATTTTTCATATCAAAAACTAGTTTTACAAATTCACACAAGTTCATGATCAAAGAAATTTCATGTCAAAGACTAATTTTATAGATTCACACATGTTCAAGAAGAAAGGAAGAAATAATTTTATAGATTTGCACATGATCAAGAAGAAAGGAAGAAAGAATTGTACATAAGTTTTTGTTGGCTTAAATTTATATTTTTTTAGCTTTGTTGGCTTAAATGTTAATTTTCATATCTATAGGTTATAAAAAAGTATTATTTTGCAATCGGTAGAATCGCTTCCAGACTTGATGGTTTGGTTACTATACCTGAAGCATAAAATGCACAAAGTCTAAATTTTTATTTTCCAAAGAAATAAAATGCAAGCTTAAATGATTTCAACTTTAGCTCATGCAAATAAAAATTATGAAAGACACACCCACTGTACCATTGCTAACAAATTGAATATTCTAACAGAATTTATTCTAAACGGATAATTCTGAAACTTCACAACAGTCCCTGTATCTACTACTATATTGATAATTAAAATAGACTAATTAGATTTACCCATTGTTCCCTCATTTTCTATAGATTTGTGGGAAGGACAAAAGATTCTACAAGCATGGAAGATGCCACTCAAGACATGGAGTGGTTACGGGCTTCCAAATAAAGATGTTAAAAAACTTTGTAACTGTTCAACATTACAAGCTCTGTTAGGTAGCCGAAGCGTAAATGTAACAATATTTTAATGCAAAAGAAAATAAAACCAAGAACAAACCAAACACAACAGTAATCACACAATTGACACATTGATTTACGTGGAAACCCAATACGAGAAAAACCACGGGTCAATGATAATGGGTATTCTTATTATTCAAGGGAGAATTACAATAGCCAATCACAAGCATACAACCATCCTCTCCTCTCTTCCACACATTGTGCTACACTACATTTCTCAGTGCTCACCTCACCTCTATGGGTATGCTCGTATATATAGCATATATCAAACAATTAGACAAACTAATTACAATATGATCCACCAGTTACACAACCTGTTCACTATTTTTAGTTAATGTTATATGCATGCATCCACATGGGAAATTAGTTAGCATATTTTCAACAATCTCCACCTTGACAGCAATTTACCTGATATATCATACCCAAATTTGTTCATCACCTTTTCTACAAGCTAAGAGAAGTCAAGAACCATCACAACTCCACAACTTCTCTAACAGTATTGTTATGTGAACATGTATGCATGATTCGCTCCAGTATGGACCATTATGCCTGCAGCAATAACTTGTCTTATAAACTGATGCATTTGTCCCATTTTGATACGTTGGACTATTAGTCAAATGCACAATGCTTTGACCACCACAAAACACCTCATCTTGTACTTTTCCAAACTTACCCGATAGATCCTTTCATTCTTGCAAGACATAACCTGAGGTAGGTCTCCTCTTGTCCAAATCTCGTGAATCATAACCACAAACTAAATCATTGCGACCATTGTAGGTGATACTTGTGCTTAGGTATTTGAAGCACCCATTTCCATGCTCTTCACCTAGTTTTTCCATGTGTTTACTGACAACACCAACTGCATGTGAAATGATGACCATTTCCCATTAAAATCATCAAACTTGCTATTGGCATATAATACTTGAGACATATAACCCTTTTCTTCTTCATCAGTTAGGACATAAACCTGAAGAAAACTTACAATGGAAAGCCAAAGGGATTTTACCGGTTTCACATTATTCATACCAAATTTCCTGAGTATCTTCACCACATACTTCTATTGTGATGACCAAGCTTACCAAATTTCCTTTCTCTGTGTATTTTCATGCCCAAGATTTATTTTGTTGCTCCTAGATCCTTCATAACAAACATCCTAACCACCTGAGCCAACCTGTTGATCTCAAACATGCTTGTGCTTGCTACAAGCATAATATTTAACGCCAAGATAATAATTATACCATAAACACAATGGTTATACTCACTTATTGTAAAATTTAGCTCACCATGAAGGAATCAAACATCTTGTACCATTTTCTTAACATGCTTCAGGCTATACAATGATTCCTAAGTTTGCAAACAAATCTTCTGTTATGATTCTGAACTAACCTTTCTGGTTGTTCCATATACATATCCTTGTTCGAAAAAACTCCATGTAAAATAATTTTAAAATCTAACTGTACTAACTCAAGATCAAGTAACACAACTAGTGCCAACACAACATCAATAAAAATAATCTTTTAACAACTGGTGAGAAACTTCCATGGAAATCAATACCTTCCAAATACCCTTTTGCTACCAGTCATGCTTTGGACCTTTCATCTTTTACTATGTATGATTTTATAAAACAAGATTCATCAAACATTGCATCTCTGTCCATGATGATTCTGTGGGTTCCCACATTCCGCATCCCTTAACATCATCACCATATCAAAGATCTACATGTTTGATCTGGGTCTTACTTAAAATGTTGATAAAAACATAAGCATCACAACCAAATAATTTCACATTTGAGTAATCATCAGATGACCTGTTCATACCTCTTCTTGA